>JABWTJ010000552.1:557626-588959 GCA_016801875.1 Solanum sitiens | reverse complement strand
TTCATATCATTCATTCATATGCCATGAGACCTTGGAATCATGGACTTGACATTAAGACATCCCAGAAATGAGGGCTCAACATATGGGACCTCAACTAGGGAGTCTTCATTAGCAAACACAGAGTCTGCTTCATTCATTCATACGTACTTCATTTCATTTCGTTCATAGTCCAGTGTAACCACCTGTTATACCTAGGATGTAGTTTAAGACTTTCATTAGGTTCGTTGTGCAATGACCAAGAATGACCTAATGTCATTACTTGAATCTAACTCACCTTTTGATTATCCTATCCTAACACCTTTGGTATTCATTCATTTCATTATGTGCATCATTTGAGGCTGGCCTCATTCATTCATTGGGAACTTTAACTTTAACCGACATAGATCATGTGAGCATCATGAAATCCAGTGTCTCCCCCACACCGAAAAGAGGTGGAATCACCGGCCAAAGTGATCCAATAACATGCTAGCGTACATGGGAATTTAACCCCGCTAGATCCCTATATTGGCAGTATAGGTTCAAAGACTAGGAGATATAAGGAGACCCATACCCGGCAAGCCGGATAGTCTCATCTCATGAGAGTTACGTGAACCTCCGCCCTTCCCGAAAGAAGGCATAACCGCTCATAGCTAGTCTATAGGTGCTCAGTATAAAGTTCCATTTCATTCATCTCATACGTCATGGAAGCTAGCTTCTAGTATGAGGACATCATAGCTCATTAGATGATTTCTCATCTCATTATTTGTATTGAGTGTGTTAAGTTCAATACTCTCATTAGAGTGTTCATAGAGACTTGTCTCTTCATTATCTTACACTCTCATAGGTGAGTACGTGTTGGTAATATTTACTTAGGCTCATTTGAGATTACTCTCATTATTTATATTAGCCTCATGTCATGTTGTCACCTCATTCATTATCATTAGCATCTTTGCTTTTCATAGTTACTCACCTCTTATTATGTGAATGTTCATTTTATCACTTCATTGTTCATCTCATCATATGCCAATTCACTTGGCCATTTAGTGTATTTACACTCATACGTAACCCTTCTAGGGTTCATCATTTCATTTCATACGTTTTAGGATCACTTACTTTTGAACGTACGTTAGACTTATGAGTCTATACACACAAGCATGAGGCTTCATTCGTAGTTCATTAAGTAATTCTTACATTCCTAAGATTATGTAGTGCAAGACTTATGTATCTTGTAGTTATGCCAAGATCTTGAATTAGATCTAAGTAGGTAGCATTATTCTTATACGTTTTGTTCACATATGATTTATGTATCAATATGGAAGGTTGGGCAAGGAATCCCAAGTCTTGAATCGATTGAATGTCATTTACATTATTAATAGATTTTATACTAATAGTCATGACATTTTAACTCTAAGTCAATTCACAATGTTTACATTGAAGGTTTACTTTTCTACTAAAAATCTCTCCTGTGTTGGCCGAGGGGTTGGGGGTTCAAGCCCCCACAACCCCATTTTCGTTTTTCTTTAATATATTTCGGTTCATGTGAGGCTTTGGGACCCGAGGTCGAGTCCCCTCAGCCACACTAAATTATCTTCTAATTTCCCCTCCCTTCCATTTGCTTAGGCCGAGAGGTTGTGGGTTCGAACCCCCACAGCGTCTTTATTTATTCTCCTTTTTAAAAGTTGACTTATTTGAGTTGACTGTGAGGTTGTGGGATCAAATCCCCACAGCCTCATTTTATTTTTATATTATCTCCCTCATCCGCATAGAGGTCGTGGGTTCGAATCCCACGCCTCTCAAAACTTTTTCTTTATTTTTCCTTTCCTTGGTTTCTAACCGAGAGGGTGTGGGTTCGAATCCCACCCCTCATTTCTTATTTTCTTTTTCTTCACCCTTAGTTCCCAGCCAAGGCAGGTTCGAATCCCCCTCACCACACGAATTTTCCTTTTAATTCTTTGGGAATTTTAAAGGGGTGAGGTCTCGGGTTCGACCCTCAATGACCTCACCTATTTTCCATTATTTTTCTTGGCCTCCTAACCATCTTAATTTGGCAGCATATATCAACAAAAATGCTGGAAATTTAAAGTAATTTCATTACTCATTTTTTTATCTCGTTTTGTTAGTAAATTTGTAGGACAATACATAGTTCATTTGGTACGTACTTTACCACAATTTTTTACACTTCTTAACCAAAATGTTTGCTTCTAAATTCAGCCACACTTCATATCACATGAATATCACATTTTACATCAATTAGTGTACATAAAACAACAAACAAAACATTAACAAAATTAAGCCTCTAGGCCGAGACTCAACATGTCATACACATTTTCTTTCCTTAATTCGAACACGCACATACTTGTCTTTTCATGAATTAACGTACATCAAATACATTAACATTCATCACAAATATCACATAATCCTAAGTCTACCAGCATTCATACCAACCTACATTCGTTGGGAGCTAATGACAGGGACATGCAACAGGGGATACAACCTTAGTTTTTGAACCGAATTTACTGAGTCCTAGGGGTCTCTTGGGAAAGGGACCAAGAGTAAGAAGACCCATACCTTTGTTTTCTTGTTAGATGTTCAAAATGCTGCCCAAGAACTCCTCCACAAATCAGTCCAAACGCTCACACTCACACCTCACTCGACTAGCGTAGTATGTTTTGCTTAACGTTACCGAATTGCTTTCTCTTTTGTGTTTTGCTTGTGAATTCTTCAAGCATGAAGAATTTTTGTTTTCTTCTGACTTTTGTTCACGTTTGCAGCCAGAGGGTGTGTGAGAAAGAGAGAGAAATCGTGTAAGAGAGTGTGGGGAAGTGGGAGATAGAAGTCTAGTGTAGGTAGGACTTTGTGGTTTGAATTAGTCAATTTATTAATTAATAAAAATTAATAAAAACTGATTTCTTTTTCCTAAATCAGATATTACTAATTATTTATTAAAACTAAATTAACACATTAAAATAAAAGCAAGTTAAATCTTGCTCTTAGTGGGGTTCGAACCCGGGTGACCCCATTTTGCGAATATGGGTCACTTCGGGTTGCCCCACCCGAATTTTATTATTTTTTAAACTTAATTAATTAAATAATTAATTAGTCAGGATAATTACAATATTACCCTTGGCCTGGAAAAGACCATTTTACCCTTGGACCCTCAAAACTTAAAATTTCTTCTTTTGAGTCCGGTAAAAACTCTTTCGATTAAACCTTCATTTTCATGAGCCTCACATGGTTGGTTCCAACCTTTCCAAGCTCAATTAACTCTCCAAGTTAGTTGGCTTGGTCTTAGTAAGGGTTCTGAGGTCTGGTTCTACGCGTATCAATACGTGTGGACCTTGGTCTAATCACAAGCATTCTTGAAACACCTGCGTCTTGATCCTATTCATTTTTAGGGTTGTTACATTATCACCCCCTTAGGAACATTCGTCCCCGAATGACACTACTACTTCATGTTGTAATGCCAGTCAGATCATAATAATAGCACGCCAATCAATAGCAACAAAATACGGGGAGGTAAGGAAGCATAGGTGTAAGAGTATAAAGTCTAACCTCAAGAGCTGAACAGGTGAGGGTAGCGGGCCCTCATGTCTGCCTCAGCTTCCCACGTAGCATCCTCAACAAGATGATTTCTCCACAATACTTTTACCATGGCAATCTCCTTGTTCCTCAGCCGCTTGACCTGTCTGTCTAAGATCTCAACCGGTACCTCCTCATAAGACAAGTCTTCATCAACCCCCAAACCTTCAACAGGTAAGATTGATGCTGGATCACCTAGGCACTTCTTCAACATAGATACATGAAAGACTGGATGGACAGAAGCTAACCTTGCAGGCAATGCCAACTCATAGGCCACCTCACCCACACGCTGTAGGATCTCATATGGCCCAACATATCTTGAACTCAGCTTCCCTTTCCTACCAAATCTCATCACCCCTTTCATAGGTGATATTTTTAAGTAAACCTGGTCACCAACATCAAACTCTAAGGGTCGCTTTCTGTTATCAGCATATGACTTCTGCCGACTGTACGCAATAGCCAGCCTGTCCCTAATCATTCTGACCTTCTCTAAGTCCTCATGAATGATCTCTGGCCCCAAAATGGATGACTCTCCAACCTTGAACCACCCAACTGGAGATCTACACCTCCTACCATACAATGCCTCAAACGGTGCCATCCCAATGCTGAAGTGATAGCTATTATTATATGAGAACTCTATCAAAGGCAGATGGTCATCCCAGTTACCTCTGAAGTCAATCACACACGCCCTCAACATATCCTCCAACGTCTGAATGGTGCGCTCTGCCTGCCCATCTGTTTGAGGGTAAAAGGCAGTGCTACGCTTCACCTGCGAACCCAAGCTCTTCTGGAAAGATCTCCAGAAATGATCAGTAAACTGAGCTCCTCTGTCTGAAATAATAGACAAGAGAATCCCATGCCATCTCACAATCTCATCAATGTAGAGCCTCGCATAATCCTCGGCTCGGTAAGTAGACTTTACAGGGATAAAGTGGGCAGACTTAGTCAACCTGTCCACAATAACCTATATAGAGTCATGCTTCCTCCTAGTCCTCGGAAGCCCAACCACAAAGTCCATGTTAATGGCCTCCCATTTCCAAGTCGGAACCTCAATAATCTGCGTCAGACCACCAGGCTTAAGATGCTCTGCCTTAACCTGCTAACAATTAGGACACTTGGCCACATATTCTGCAATGTCCTTCTTCATGCCATCCCACCAATAAATCTGCTTGAGATCATGATACATCTTGGTGGAACCTAGATGTATAGAATATCTGGAACCATGGGCCTCTGCAACAATCCTGATCCACAAATCACCCACATCTGGGACACACAGCCTGTCCTGATATCTAAGTATGCCATCACCTCCCAAAGCGAAAGACTCATTCATCTTCAGCAGCACTGAGTCCTTCAACTCCATCAACACGGGATCTAGATGTTGACCCTGCTTGACTTCAACTACCAAGGATGATTCAGAACTAGGATGAACTAAAACATCCCCACTAGTGGAGTCAACCGAACGCATACCCAGTCTGGCCAGTCTGTGTACATCTTTTACCATCTCCCTCTTCTCATCCTCAATGTGAGCTGTACTTCCCATGCTCATCCTGCTCAAAGCATCAGCTACAACATTAGCCTTACCTGGATGATAGTGCACATTCATGTCATAATCCTTCAGCAGCTCCAACCATCTCCGCTGACGTAGATTCAACTCCCTCTGTGTGAACACGTATTGGAGACTTTTATAGTCTGTGAACACATCTACATGCACTCCATACAGATAATGCCTCCATAGCTTCAGTGCAAATACCACAGCTGCCAACTCCAGGTCATGAGTGGGATAATTCTTCTCATGAACCTTGAGTTTTCTGGATGCATAGGCTATCACCTTGCCAACCTGCATAAGAACACAACCCAAACCAACCCTAGATGCATCACAATAAACAGTGTAGTTCTCACCACACTTTGGCAAGGTAAGCACCGGGGCTGAAGTGAGTCTGTCCTTGAGCTCCTGGAAACTCTTCTCACAAGTCTCCGTCCATTCGAACTTGGCTTTCTTCTTAGTCAAAGCTGTCAATGGGGCAGCAATGGAAGAAAAACACTCCACAAACCTGCGATAGTAACCAGCCAATCCCAAAAAGCTACGGATGTCAGTAGGAGTAAGAGGTTTTGGCCAGTTCTTCACAGCCTCAGTCTTCCTGGGATCCACCTCCACGCCCTGATCGGACACAACATGACCCAGGAAGGTCACTGATCTCAACCAGAATTCACATTTGCTGAATTTGGCATACAACTGATGCTGTCTAAGTACCTGCAAGGTTAGTCTCAAATGTTGTTCATGCTCTTCCTTGCTCTTAGAGTAGATGAGAATGTCATCAATGAATACTATGACGAAAGAGTCAAGGTATTCACGGAATACCCTGTTCATGAGGTCCATAAATGCAGCAGGTGCATTCCTGAGACCAAATGACATGACTAAAAACTCATAGTGACCATAGCGGGTACGAAAGGCTGTCTTTGGGATATCTCCATCCCTAACCCTAAGCTGATGATACCCTGAACGAAGATCAATCTTAGAGAAGAAACTAGACCCTTGGAGTTGGTCAAACAGATCATCTATTCTGGGGAGTGGATACTTATTCTTTATAGTGACTTTGTTCAGCTGCCGATAATCGATACACATTCTAAGGGTTCCATCTTTCTTCTTTACAAACAACACTGGAGCCCCCCAAGGGGATATGATCGGCTGAATGAAACCCTTGTCAGTGAGATCTTTTAACTGCAGCTTCAACTCTTTGAGTTCAACTGGAGCCATTCTGTATGGAGGAATTGAGATTGGTTTAGTATCGGGTTCTAAATCAATACCAAAGTTTATCTCTCGAAGTGGAGGGACTCCAGGTAAATCATCAGGGAACACATCTAAGAACTCATTCACTACAGGTACAGAGTCTATGGAAGGAATGTCATGATCTAAATCATTAACACTCACAAGATGACACAATAACCCCTTGGACATCATTTTATTGGCCTTAAGGTTAGAAATCAAGGGGTTAGGACGACTCGAGTTGTACCCCTCCCAAACTAACTCTTCTTCATTAGGAAAGCAAAATCTCACCACCCTACTATGACAGTCTAAGCAATCATAGCAACTGTGAAGCCAATCCATGCCAAGAATAACATCAAAATCATGCATGGGTAACTCAATCAGGTTTGCACACATAGTTTTACCACTCACAACTATTGGGCAATCTTTGTACACTTTATCAGTTCTTACATTCTCTCCTAAAGGTGTACTAACCACTATAGGATCATGTAGAACTTCAGGCAACACCTCAAAAGTAAGAGCAAGCAGAGGAGTTACAAAGGAAAGTGTAGACCCTGGATCAAGTAAAGCATAAACAGAAGTTGAGAATACTTGCAGCATACCTGTGACCACATCAGCGGACTTCTCCTACTCCTCTCTGCCCTTCAGGGCATAGAACCTATTCCTCTTAGGAGGCTCGGCTGCTGCTGCACCCTGTGGATTAGGCCTAGGCTGAGTATTACCTCCAGCCTGACCTCTGTTCTGTGGACAGTCTCTGACCATGTGTCCACTCTTACCATAACCGAAGCAGGCATTAGTGTCTGTCTGCACTCTCCATTGTGATCTCGGCCACACTTAGCACAACTCTTCTTAGTACACTGCATCTCACCTCCATTTCCCTTCTTGGGCTCAGGTCTGCCTCCTTTAGGTGTAGCACTCCTCTGAGGCTTAAAATTCCCAGAACTCTGTTGCCCCTTTTTGAACCTTGGTTGCTCACGAACGCCAAAGTTATTCCTGTGGCCTCCATGACTGGGTCCTGCCTGGTCTTGAGGCCTGGGCCTCCTAGCATCACGAACACCTCTTTTTCTGCGGCTGTCCTCTACCTGCTGGACATGCACCATCAACCTGGAAAGATCCATATTGTCATGGAGCATAGCAGATCGACATTCCTCCTCCAGGTCTCCATTGATTCCTATGAGGAACCTGCTCATCTCATCCCTGCTGTTAGAAACCAGGGAAGTACCTGGGAGATTTCAACAAGGTTCAGTATTATTCTTATTCTTGCTATTAAATACTTAGGGAAAAACAACATACCTTGACAGCTTAACAAACTTCAGGGAATACTCCCTGACTGTCATGGAGCCTTGTTTGAGGTTGATGAATTCCTCAACCTTGGCCTCTCTCATCTCCCTGGGAAAGAATCTCTCCAGAAATGCTGTCTTGAACAGCTCCCATGTGACTGGTACTCCAACTAAAACACGACTATCTTGCCACATCTTGCACCAAGTCTGTGCAACATCCTTGAGCTGATAGGAAGCCAGCTCAGCTTTCTCAACATCAGTGGCCCCCATAGCCACCAGGATTTTATGCACCTCATCTACAAACTCTTGAGGATCCTCCGATGTCTTAACCCCTGTGAAAATGGGAGGATTCATCCTCGTGAAATCCCTCACTCTGTCAGCCATGCTACGGACCGGTGGGTTCTCCCTCTCCACATCCTGTCTGTTGACCTGGGCAGTCATAGCCTGGGCCTGCATGGTAATGGCCTGTGCCATTTGGGCAAAAGATACCCGCACCTCATCATCAGTCAACCCAACTGGGTTAACTGGCATGGCCACTCCTTCAGCTGGAGCCTGGGGTAGATCCTGATTACCCCCAGCAGCTGCTCCTCCTATCCTCTGACCAAATCCTCTCCTAGTGTTCATTCTCTGGAAAAACAAAAAGGATTGATGTTAGACACGCTCATAACACTAAGAATTCAGACATTTAGAAAAGCACGATAAGATCAGAAGAAGGGAAACATTCCTACGCATCATGCAGTCTCTAATCCAGGATAGTGGTGCACTTAACTACCATGACTTAGAAACTACTCAATGTGGTTGATGTGAACTTATTATTTTCATAATTTAACCTAGTGCTCTGATACCAACTTTGTCACGACCGGAATCTAGACCCCAGACGAGACCGGCGTCGTTGACCTCTCAGAGGTCGCAGACAAGCCTACTTACGTCATTCTTACTTTACATAGGTTAATTTTAGCGGAAAATTTGAAACTTTTTGTTTCTAAACATTACTTACTAAATACTTCTAATACATTCGTAATTCGTTCAACATCAACCATCTAAACATTAAGAGATAATCAAATGAAAGAAATAGTTCAATAACATAATCGTATAATTGCCAAAATGGCATCCATACATAGTCCGAATAAAATAAGAAAGAAACACTAGTGGAACATGCTCCACTAGCTCAACTCCTAAACTAAGCTAGAATATATATAGTAGTATCCTCGAAAGCATGAGGACCTACCAAAAACCGGATGAATGCGGGACGTCCGGATAACTGCAGCGATGATCCTGTAGCTCTACCGTCCACCTGTGCCTGCACCTAAAATAGTAGAGTTTGTATAGGGTTAGTACACACTTGTACTAAGTATGGGTATTTGAAAGCACACACCAAGGACATGCATGAGAAAGAATAGCTCTTTCCTAACAAAATGATTTTTGGAAGTCAAGTCAGTGGACTTGCCAAATTGAGATTAGGAAAGTTTCCAAATTTGGATTAGGAAAGTAAGTGAGCTTTCCAAATTTGGATTAGGAAAGTGATACCATGAGAATAACATACATCATCATACTTTTTACATTTGCACACAGCACATAACATTTACACATAGCACATATCATATAGCATACAGTACATTTTACATGTAGCACATAACTTCTTTCATATCATTTATTCATATACCATGAGACTTTGGAATCATGGACTTTACATTAAGACATCCCAGAAATGAGGGCTCAATATATGGGACCTCAACTAGGGAGTCTTCATTAGCAAACACAGAGTTTGCTTCATTCATTCATACGTACTTCATTTCATTTCGTTCATAGTCCAGTGTAACCACCGGTTATACCTAGGATGTAGTTTAAGACTTTCATTAGGTTCGTTGTGCAATGACCAAGAATGACCGAATGTCATTACTTGAATCTAACTCACCTGTTGATTATCCTATCCTAACACCTTTGGTATTCATTCATTTCATTATGTGCATCATTTGAGGCTGGCCTCATTCATTTATTGGGAACTTTAACTTTAACCGACATAGATCAAGTGAGCATCATGAAATCCAGTGTCTCCCCCACACCGAAAAGAGGTGGAATCACCGGCCAAAGTGATCCAATAACATGCTAGCGTACATGGGAATTTAACCCCGTCAGATCCCTATATTGGCAGTATAGGTTCAAAGACTAGGAGATATAAGGAGACCCATACCCGGCAAGCCGGACAGTCTCATCTCATGAGAGTTACGTGAACCTCCGCCCTTCCCGAAAGAAGGCATCACCGCTCATAGCTAGTCTATTTGTGCTCAGTATAAAGTTCCATTTCGTTCATCTCATACGTCATGGAAGCTAGCTTATAGTATGAGGACATCATAGCTTATTAGATGATTTCTCATCTCATCATTTGTAGTGAGTGTGTTAAGTTCAATACTCTCATTAGAGTTTTCATAGAGACTTGTCTCTTCATTATCTTACACTCTCATAGGTGAGTACGTGTTGGTAACATTTACTTAGGCTCATTTGAGATTACTCTCATTATTTACATTAGCCTCATGTCATGTTGTCACCTCATTCATTATCATTAGCATCTTTGCTTTTCATAGTTACTCACCTCTTATTATGTGAATGTTCATTTCATCACTTCATTGTTCATCTCATCATATGCCAATTCACTTGGCCATTTAGTGTATTTACACTCATACTTAACCCTTCTAGGGTTCATCATTTCATTTCATACGTTTTAGGATCACTTACTTTTAAACGTACGTTAGACTTATGAGTCTATACACACAAGCCATGAGGCTTCATTCGTAGTTCATTAAGTAATTCTTACATTCCTAAGATTATGTAGTACAAGACTTATGTATCTTGTAGTTATGCCAAGATCTTGAATTAGATCTAAGTAGGTAGCATTATTCTTATACGTTTTGTTCACATATGATTTATGTATCAATATGGAAGGTTGGGCAAGGAATCCCAAGTCTTGAATCGATTGAATGTCATTTACATTATTAATAGATTTTATACTAATAGTCATGACATTTTAACTCTAAGTCAATTCACAATGTTTACATTGAAGGTTTACTTTTCTACTAAAAATCTCTCTTGTGTTGGCCGAGGGGTTGGGGGTTCAAGCCCCCACAACCCCATTTTTGTTTTTCTTTAATATATTTCGGTTCATGTGAGGCTTTGGGACCCGAGGTCGAGTCCCCTCAGCCACACTAAATTATCTTCTAATTTCCCCTCCCTTCCATTAGCTTAGGCCGAGAGGTTGTGGGTTCGAACCCCCACAACCTCTTTATTTATTCTCCTTTTTAAAAGTTGACTTATTTGAGTTGACTGTGAGGTTGTGGGATCAAATCCCCACAGCCTCATTTTATTTTTATATTATCTCCCTCATCCGCATAGAGGTCGTGGGTTCGAATCCCACGCCTCTCAAAACTTTTTCTTTATTTTTCCTTTCCTTGGTTTCTAACCGAGAGGGTGTGGGTTCGAATCCCACCCCTCTCATTTCTTATTTTCTTTTTCTTCACCCTTAGTTCCCAGCCAAGGCAGGTTCGAATCCCCCTCACCACACGAATTTTCCTTTTAATTCTTTGGGAATTTTAAAGGGGTGAGGTCTCGGGTTCGACCCTTAATGACCTCACCTATTTTCCATTATTTTTCTTGGCCTCCTAACCATCTTAATTTGGCAGCATATATCAACAAAAATGCTGGAAATTCAAAGTAATTTCTTTACTCATTTTTTTATCTCCTTTTGTTAGTAAATTCGTAGGACAATACATAGTTCATTTGGTACGTACTTTACCACAATTTTTCACACTTCTTAACCAAAATGTTTGCTTCTAAATTCAGCCACACTTCATATCACATGAACATCACATTTTACATCAATTAGTGTACATAAAACAACAAACAAAACATTAACAAAATTAAGCCTCTAGGCCGAGACTCAACATGTCATACACATTTTCTTTCCTTAATTCGAACACGCACATAGTTGTCTTTTCATGAATTAACGTACATCAAATACATTAACATTCATCACAAATATCACATAATCCTAAGTCTACCAGCATTCATACCAACCTACATTCGTTGGGAGCTAATGACAGGGACATGCAACAGGGGATACAACCTTAGTTTTTGAACCGAATTTACGGAGTCCTAGGGGTATCTTGGGAAAGGGACCAAGAGTAAGAAGACCCATACCTTTGTTTTCTTGTTAGATGTTCAAAATGCTGCCCAAGAACTCCTCCACAAATCAGTCAAAACGCTCACACTCACACCTCACTCGACTAGCGTAGTATGTTTTGCTTAACGTTACCGAATTGCTTTCTCTTTTGTGTTTTGCTTGTGAATTCTTCAAGCATGAAGAATTTTTGTTTTCTTCTGACTTTTGTTCATGTTTGCAGCCAGAGAGTGTGTGAGAAAGAGAGAGAAATCGTGCAAGAGAGTGTGGGGAAATGGGAGATAGAAGTCTAGTGTAGGTAGGACTTTGTGGTTTGAATTAGTCAATTTATTAATTAATAAAAATTAATAAAAAATCTGATTTTTTTTCCTAAATCAGATATTACTAATTATTTATTAAAACTAAATTAACACATTAAAATAAAAGCAAGTTAAATCTTGCTCTTAGTGGGGTTCGAACCCGGGTGACCCCATTTTGCGAAAATGGGTCACTTTGGGTTGCCCCACCCGAATTTTATTATTTCTTTAACTTAATTAATTAAATAATTAATTACTCAGGATAATTACAATATTACCCTTGGCCTGGAAAAGACCATTTTACCCTTGGACCCGCAAAACTTAAAATTTCTTCTTTTGAGTCTGGTAAAAACTCTTTCGATTAAACCTTCGTTTTCGTGAGCCTCACATGGTTGGTTCCAACCTTTCAAAGCTCAATTAACTCCCCAAGTTAGTTGGCTTGGTCGTAGTAAGGGTTCTGAGGTCTGGTTCTACGCGTATCAATACGTGTGGACCTTGGTCTAATCACAAGCATTCTTGAAACACCTGCGTCTTGATCCTATTCATTTTTAGGGTTGTTATAGGAATGGCCGTCAGGGCCAACCGGATGCATAGCAGACGTCTTGACGAATGTCCACAAAAAATTTTGGCAGTTTTGACGTCGGGATCCGGATCACCCAAAAAATGGTGTGCTATAGCACACGAAACATCGTCAAAATGGGGGTATGCGCGCTTCGGGGCTATTTTGACCTTGAAAATGGGTCGGAATGGCCGTCAGGGCCAACCGGATGCATAGCAGACATCTTGACGGACGTCCACAAAATATTTTGGCAGTTTTGACGTCGGGATCCGGATCACCCCAAAAATGGTGTGCTATAGCGCACGAAAAATCGTCGAAATGGGCCTATGCGCGCTTCGGGGCTATTTTGACCATGAAAATGGGTCGGAATGGCCGTCAGGGCCAACCGGATGCATATCAGACATCTTGACGGACGTCCACAAAAACTTTTGGCAGTTTTGACGTCGGGATCCGGATCACCCAAAAAATGGTGTGCTATAGCACACGAAAAATCGTCGAAATGGGGGTATGCGTGCTTCGGGGCTATTTTGACCTTCAATTGGGTCGAAATGGCCGTCAGGCCAACCGAATGCATAGCCAACGTCTTGACGGACGTCCACAAAAATATTTGGCACTTTTGACATCGGGATCCGGATCACTCAAAAAATGGTGTGCTATAGCACACAAAAAATCATCGAAATGGGGGTATGCGCGCTTCGGGGCTATTTTGACCTTCAAAATGGGTCGAAATGGCCGTCAGGGCCAACCGGATGCATAGCGAACGTCTTGTCGGACATCCACAAAAATATTTGGCACCTTTGACATCGGGATCCGGATCACCCAAAAAATGGTGTGCTATACACGAAAAATTGTCGAAATAGGGGTATGCGCGCTTCGGGGCTATTTTGACCTTGAAAATGGGTCGAAATGGCCGTCAGGACCAACCAGATGCATAGCCAACGTCTTGACGGACGTCCACAAAAAATTTTGGCACTTTTGACGTCGGGATCCGGATCACCCAAAAAATAGTGTGCTATAGCACACGAAAAATCGTCGAAATGGGGGTATGCGCGCTTCGGGGCTATTTTGACCTTGAAAATGTGTCGGAATGGCCGTGAGGGCCAACCGGATGCATAGCATAGGTCTTGCCGTACGTCCACAAAAAATTTTAGCACTTTTGACGTCGAGATCCGGATCACCCAAAAAATGGCGTGCTATAGCACACGAAAAATTGTCAAAATGGGGGTATGCGCGCTTCGGGGCTATTTTGACCTTGAAAATGGGTCGAAATGGCCGTCAGGGCCAACCAGATGCATAGCCAACGTCTTGACGGACGTCCACAAAAATTTTTGGCACTTTTGACGTCGGGATCCGGATCACCCAAAAAATAATGTGCTATAGCACACGAAAAATCGTCGAAATGGGCCTATGCGCGCTTCGGGGCTATTTTGGCCTTTAAAATGTGTCAAAATGGCCGTGAGGGCCAACCAGATGCATAGCAGAGGTCTTGACGTATGTCCACAAAAATTTTGGAACTTTTGACATCGGGATCCGGATCACCCAAAAAATGGTGTGCTATAGCACACAAAAAATCATCGAAATGGGGTATGCGCGCTTCGGGGTTATTTTAACCTTGAAAATGGGTTAGAATGGCCGTGAGGGCCAACCGGATGCAGGTCTTGACGGCCGTCCACAAAAAAAATTTGCACTTTTAACGTCGGGATCCTGATCACCCAAAAAATGGTGTGCAATAGCACACGAAAAATCATCGAAATGGGGGTATGCGCGCTTCGGGGCTATTTTGACCTTGAAGATGGGTCGGAACGGCCGTGAGGGCCAACCGGATGCATAGCCAAGGTCTTGACGGACGTCCACAAAAATATTTGGCACTTTTGACGTCGGGATCCGGATCACCCAAAAAATGGTGTGCTATAGGACACGAAAAATCATCAAAATGGGGGTATGCGCGCTTCGGGGCTATTTTTAACTTGAAAATGGGTCGGAATGGCCGTGAGGGCCAACCGGATGCATAGACAATGTCTTGACGGACGTCCACAAAAAGTTTTGGCACTTTTGACGTCGGCATCCGGATCACCCAAAAAATGGTGTGCTATAGCACACGAAAAATCGTCGAAATGGGGGTATGCGCGCTTCGGGGCTATTTTGACCTTGAAATTGGGTCGGAATGGCCGTCAGGGACAACCGGATGCATAGCCAATGTCTTGACGGACGTCCACAAAAACTTTTGGCACTTTTGACGTCGAGATCCGGATCACCCAAAAAATGGTGTGCTACAGCACACGAAAAATCGTCGAAATGGGGGTATGCACGCTTCGGGGCTATTTTGACCTTGAAAATGGGTCGTAATGGCCGTGAGGGCCAACTGGATGCATAGCCAAGGTCTTGACAGACGTTCACAAAAATTTTGGAACTTTTGACGTCGGGATCCAAATCACCCAAAAAATGGTGTTCTACGTCAAAATAGGGGTATGCGCGCTTCGAGGCTATTTTGACCTTGAAAATGGGTCCGAATGGCCGTGAGGGCCAATCGGATGCATAGCTAAGGTCTTGACGGACGTCCACAAAAAATTTTGGCACTTTTGACGTCGGGATCCGGATCTCCCAAAAAATGGTGTGCTATAGCACACGAAAAATCGTCGAAATGGGGGTATGCGCGCTTTGGGGCTATTTTGACATTCAAATTGGGTTGGAATGGCCGTCAGGGCCAACCGGATGCATATCCAACGTCTTAACGGACGTCCACAAAATTTTTGGCACTTTTGACGTCGGGATCTGGATCACCCAAAAAATGTTGTGCCATACACGAAAAATTATCGAAATGGGGGTATGCGCGCTTTGGGGCTATTTTGACCTTGAAAATGGGTCGAAATGGCCGTCAGGGCCAACCAGATTCATAGCCAACGTCTTGACGGACGTCCACAAAAATATTTGGCACTTTTGACGTCGGGATCCGGATCACCCAAAAAATAGTGTGCTATAGCACACGAAAAATCGTCGAAATGAGCCTATGCGCGCTTCGGGGCTATTTTGGCCTTGAAAATGTGTCAAAATGGCCGTGAGGGCCAACTTGATGCATAGCAGAGGTCTTGACGTATGTCCACAAAAAATTTGGAACTTTTGACGTCGGGATCCGGATCACCCAAAAAATGGTGTGCTATAGCACACGAAAAATCGTCGAAATGGGGGTATGCGCGCTTTGGGGCTATTTTTACCTTGAAAATGGGTCGGAATGGCCGTGAGGGCCAATCGGATGCATAGCCAAGGTCTTGACGGACGTCCACAAATTTGTTTTGGCACTTTTGATATCGGGATCCGGATCACCCAAAAAATGGTGCGCTATAGCACACGAAAAATCATCGAAATGGGGGTATGCGCGCTTCGGTGCTATTTTGACCTTGAAAATGGGTCGAAATGGCCGTGAGGGCAACCCGGATGCATAGCCAAGGTCTTGACGGACGTCCACAAAAAATTTTGGCACTTTTGACATCGAAATCCGGATCACCCAAAAAATGGTGTGCTTTAGCACACGAAAAATCATCGAAATGGGGTATGCGCGCTTCGGGGCTACTTTGACATTGAAAATGGGTTGGAATGGCCGTGAGGGCCAACCGGATGCAGGTCTTGACGGCCGTCCACAAAAAATTTTTGCACTTTTGACGTCGGGATCCTGATCACCCAAAAAATGGTGTGCAATAGCATAGAAAAATCAATGAAATGGGGGTATGCGCTTCGGGGCTATTTTGACCTTGAAAATGGGTCGGAATGGCCGTGAGGGACAACCGGATGCATAACGAAGGTCTTGACGGACGTCCACAAAAAAATTTGCCACTTTTGACGTCGGGATCCGGATCACCCATCGAAATGGGGGTATGCGCGCTTCGGGGCTATTTTTAACTTGAAAATCGGTCGGAATGGCCGTGAGGGCTAACCGGATGCATAGACAATGTCTTGACGGACGTCCACAAAAAGTTTTGGCACTTTTGACATCGGGATCCGGATCACCCAAAAAATGGTGTGCTATAGCATACGAAAAATCGTCAAAATGGGGGTATGCGCGCTTCGAGGCTATTTTGACCTTAAAAATGGGTCGGAATGGCCGTGAGGGACAACCGGATGCATAGCCAAGGTCTTGACGGACGTCCACAAAAACATTTGGCAATTTTGACGTCGAGATCCGGATCACCCAAAAAATGGTGTGCTATAGCACACGAAAAATCGTCGAAATGGGGGTATGCGCGCTTCAGGGCTATTTTGACCTTGAAAATTGGTCGTAAAGGCCGTGAGGGCCAACTGGATGCATAGCCAAGGTCTTGACGGACGTTCACAAAAATTTTGGCACTTTTGACGTCGGGATCCAAATCACCCAAAAATGGTGTTCTACGTCAAAATAGGGGTATGCGCGCTTCGAGGCTATTTTGACCTTGAAAATGGGTCGGAATGGCCGTGAGGGCCAATCAGATGCATAGCTAAGGTCTTGACGGACGTCCACAAAATTTTTGGCACACGAAAAATCATCGAAATAGGGGTATGCGCGCTTCGGGGCTATTTTGACCTTCAAATTGGGTCGGAATGGCCGTCAGGGCCAACCGAATGCATAGCCAACATTTTGACGGACGTCCACAAAATTTTTTGGCACTTTTGACGTCGGGATCCGGATCACCCAAAAAATGGTGTGCTATAGCACACGAAAAATCGTCGAAATGGGGGTATGCGCGCTTCAGGGCTATTTTGACCTTCAAAATGGGTCGGAATGGCCGTCAGGGCCAACCGGATGCATAGCCAACGTCTTGAAGGACGTCCACAAAAAAAATTGGCACTTTTGACGTCGGGATCCGGATCACCCAAAAAATGGTGTGCTATAGCACACGAAAAATTGTCGAAATGGGGGTATGCGCGCTTCGGGGCTATTTTGACCTTCAAAATGGGTCGGATGGCCGTCAGGGCCAAACGGAGCATAGCCAATGTCTTGACGGACGTCCACAAAACATTTGGCCCTTTTGACGTCGGTATCGGATCACTCACAAAATTGTGTGCTATGCCACACGAAAAATCGTCAACAATGGGGTATGCGCGCTTCGGGTCTAATTTTGGACCTTGAAAATGGGTCGGACTGGCCGTGAGGGCCAACTCGGATGCATAGCCAACGTCTTGAGGACGTCCACAAATTTTTTGGCACTTTGACATCGGGATCGGATCACCCAAAAATGGTGCTGCATAGACCGCAAAAATCGTCGTAATCGTCGAAATGGGGGTATGCGCGCTTCGGGGCTATTTTGACCTTGAAAATGGGTCGGAATGGCCGTCAGGGCCAACCGGATGCATAGCCAACGTCATGAAGGACGTCCACAAAAAATTTAGGCACTTTTGACGTCGGGATCCGGATCACCCAAAAAATGGTGTGCTATAGCACACGAAAAATCGTCGAAATGGGGGTATGCGCACTTCGGGGCTATTTTGACCTTCAAAATGGGTCGGAATGGCTGTCAGGGTCAACCGGATGCATAGCCAACGTCTTGAAGGACGTTCACAAAAAGATTTGGCACTTTTGAAGTCGGGATACGGATCACCCAAAAAATGGTGTGCTATAGCACACGAAAAATCGTCGAAATAGGGGTATGCGCGCTTCGAGGCTATTTTGACCTTCAAAATGGGTCGGAATGGCCGCCAGGGCCAATCGGATACATAGCCAACGTCTTGAAGGACGTCCACAAAAAAATTTGGCACTTTTGACGTCGGGATCCGGATCACCCAAAAAATGGTGTGCTATTGTCACAACCCAAAAGCATACCCTAGAAGATAGGGTACAATCTTGGATTGTAACCGGCGTTGTCGACCTCTCGGAGGTCTAAGACAAGCCTCTCATATCATTCATTGCATTGACATAGTAAATTTAGCGGAAAATTTAGAACTTTTCATAGCACATCATATGCTAGAAACATCACATCGTATATATATAAAACATAAGTCATAATACATATTTAGACTCTAAGTCCCTTTGCCATCTTAGACTCAACAACTTTAGAGTACATTAAGGATAAAACCCTTAAGACATAATACAAAGCTATACATTACTAAATAGACTTTACAATAAGGACATTAGTAGGACATCCTTGAACTTAAGGATTCCTTTCATTGAGCTTGGGAAATCACCTATCAAGCTCCCCAATCATAGACCTTCTTTAAGCATTCTAATACCTACACTTTGTGTAAAAAGTAAAGAAGAATGGGATTAGCACAAAAATGTACTATGTATGGCAACCATGCGAAAACATGCATTTAAAAGGGACATTTTCTTTGAAATCATACTTCATGCTATTTTGAGTAAATCATCATAAAACCTTTATCAATATCATTTATATCATCCACTTACTTCATAGTAACACAATCAAAGACCAAACATCATAGAAAAGCACATATAGAATATAAGTACACATAGAGGTCACTTTACAGTGAACTTACTCTTCTTAGCATTTAACTCTTTCTTTCCATTCATTAACCTCCTAAGTAATCCTTTAGGGATACTTGGTGCAATGCATCACCTTAGGAACATAAGAGAAAACCATACATAGCATCTACACAAGACAATACATGCCATCATAGAAGTATAGTACAATATAATCATAGTCAAACCAAGACTACAATATCATACATAAAGGACACATACACAATCATAAGTATTAAGGTACCTTTCTAAGACTTCCTAAGGAGTCACTTGTGCAATGTCTAGATGAGTTCATTACTTCCACCTATCCTAAGTAACTTACCTTAAGTCCTCCTAGTTAGGATCCTATTCAATTACTTCCATTGTCCATTTTACTTTAGGGAAACCATAGCCTTAACCGATACTAAGACCATGGGTGCTAATCATGGAATTTGGTGTTGTAGAGACTTACACCAAAGGAAGGTGTTACTACCTAGCCAAGGTAGAACATTAACATATATGCTAGCATATCAAGTGAATTCACTTTGCTAGATCCTATGTGGCAAGCATAGTTTATGGAACTAAGAGGTAGATATCCCTATTCATACCATATGGTAAAGTGGGCCGCTCCTCATGGGAATCCCTTAAAGTGACATATCCATCGAACATGGAAGTTATCATCACATGGGCAACTTCTAGGATGAATCTTTCCTTCTAGGGATAAGTCGTCACCTCCCATTGTCAAGTTCGCTCGGTGCTAAGCTAGGTTCTCTTTATTTGAAAAGCCTTTATTACGTTTATTTATAAAACATAAGCTTTAAAATATCCATCACTCATATGCTTATAGCATATTCAAGCACCTATCTAGAATTTATAGCATTCTTGGGCACCCCTCTCGAGGCCCCTCTATTAACTAGATCATCATTCATGTGTGTGAGTGTATACATAGATGTGAACAAACCTTTCACATAACACATAAAGTCACACATGCTCATATATCAATGTATAAGTCTATAGGCATAACTATATGAGTAATACTTTCATATAAACCTACTAAGACACTATACACATTCATACCTCATCATATCATATACATCATATTCATAACATATTCATATAATCATCCTTCACATGCATAAGAACCAAACCTAGGAACTGTCCTATCAAGATACACATGTGCAATGCATAGACAAGGTCCCATACCCTTGTCCACACTAGTACACCTATCAAGTCATCCTAGTAAGGGAATACAAGTCATACATTCATAAACATCACCTTAACATACATAGTAGTAGAGACTAGTGAATATGAAAACTACCTTTCATTTAGACACCATGAGTTATACTACTTATAATATGCATGTAAGTGAGAGTGTGTGTACATTAACCAACATGATCATAATGGCTATCAATACCATCCTAAGTCAGCCACACTATTAGACCACATTATACTTCAAGCACATAGCGCACAACACATAATAGCATAGAAGACAAGACTATACATACATTATAATCAAGACTCCTAACTTTAGCTATATACACTTCCATATAAGGGATACGTGGGTAGAGGTTATTAACCACTCTAACACATCAATAGCAGCACCTATACAATACCCTAACATGATTATACACATTCCCATACAATAGCCACATAACCTAATTCACAACTAGAATAGGAAAGTAGGCATAATCTTCTCATAGTATCATTTTAAGCACATGTTCATAAGTTCATCAATTTGCCTTCATGGCCATGGTCAACACATATGTAATGACAATAAAGTAAACACCGCCACCATAAGTGGACAATACCACACAATGCCATACAAGGCTTCATCAACATTACTATAAAGAATAGAGAAGTAGAAGAGTAAAGAGAATAAGCATTCTTACCAAATTCTCATCCTTTGATCATCATTGATCAATACACCTTATTCATCAATAAAACACATATATGGCAGTAGCTAAATGTACTTTAAACATATAAGAAACCATGTACAAGTCACTACAAGATTATACCATAACATAATACAACATATCAACATACTAGGAAAGTAGGATAACATAGATCATTAGCTAATCTTCCCTAACATTGATTTTAGACCATAGTTATTACATATACAAGTCTAAGGCAGTAGCTAATTATGTAAGAAATCAAGCCTAAGTCATGCATCATCTAATCACAATTGAAGATCCATCACATACTTAGCCTCTTGACTTCATAGCCTAAAAGAATCTATACCAATTCATGCAAGACCTTCTTAATTAGAACATTAAGGATTTATACCTATAAAATTCATCCATTACATCACCCTAAAACAGTATCTACAATAGTTCATACATAATCAAGAGTCTACTCAACCGATCTCACAATCGACTTCAAGACAACATGTAGAAACATAGGCTATTCATGTTCAATTCTTCATATATTTATCATCATGGACTGATCATCATCAATTCAACATCAATTAATGTAAATAACAATAACCACAAGCAATTCAACGTAAGAGAATCACCAATTCATCAAGAACAAGCCATAATCACAAAGCCCATGCAAAGGCTAAACCAATTTTGGAAGGAACATGGGTTCATCATGCAATTGGAGTGAAGAAACATTTAAATCATTGTATTAACTTCAATTAATCATGATTCTGTCATATCCGGGTTTACCCCCCAGACGTAACCGGCATCGGCGTCCTCTCGGAGGACTAAGACAAGCCTCTTAGCTTCGTCATAGCATTCATCGACTAAAAATCAGTAAGAATTAAAAACTTTTTATCTAAAACTACTCGGAGGTTTACATAGACCTCTACATACACATAATTATATATATCAAGTATACATAGACTTGTTCATATACGAAGATTACATAGTCTTCTACTTTTATTTCATACACTTATATATTTAGAAAATAATAGTCATAAAACCGTCTCATCTCATAGACCATCTATCGATTACAATAAGTCTTGGGCATAGCCCTACATCAAATGAAAGAAGCCGCATATAGGCTGTCTACTACATCGTCTCAAGAGAATAACGGAGTCAACATAGAATCATAGTATCTACACATCATAAAAGAGAGATATCGGCCACGTCCTCGAGAGAGTGAGGACCTACCACTTGGATGGCAAAATACCCAAGTCTTCCTTCCTAGCAATTTGGATCAAGCTCAACGACCCGAACCTAAAATGTTTGGGAAAAGGAAAGAAAAGGGATTAGTACTCCACATGTACTAAGTATGGAATCTCATATACAATTACCAATCAAATATATTTAGAAAGGGACATTTATGAAAACATAATAGACTACATATGCAATTAAACCATAGCAAAGCAAAGCATACTAATGATAACCTTCAATAAGTCACAAGTGCAATGATCAAGTAAAATTACCATATCTCCTACTCAATCAAGTAACCTACCAAGACTACAATTAGCAATTTACTTACCAACATACTCTTCATGTCATGATACCTCCTTCTTCAAGCAAAGACAACAACATTATATTCATAAGCATGTTACTCAACATACCAACCATTTACATCATACTATCGCCTTACATGCATAATATTGACCTCTCAAAGTTCCTATCAAGGCAAACTAGTGCAAGGCGTAGGTAGAGTCCCATACCCCTACCTAAGCTATAGCCAACCTCTCAAGTTACTTTGATTAGCCTATATCTTATTCATTCATTTTAGTTTAGGGAACATTTGCCTTAACCGACATAGACCACATAATCGAATGTGGAATCCGGTGTCATGAAACCTTACACCGATGGAAGGTGGTCTACCGGCCAAGGTAGAACCTAACGTGAACATAGCTATCTAGGTGGATCCACTAGCTAGTATCCTATGGTGGCAACATAGTTCAAGAACTAAGAGATAGGTATTCCCTCTATATACCATTCGGTAATGGGGCCTCATCTCATGAGAATTCATGAGTGAATATTTCTCGAGGAAAGTCAACACTTCATGTAGATCCATAGGTGAGTATTCCTCTAAGGGAAGTCAACACTCTATAAGGAACAAATGGTGAATATTCCTCTAAGGGAAGTCAACACCTCTCAATGTCAAGTTCGCTCGGTGCTAAGCTAAGTCCCCATTTGTAGAGAAGCCTTTAATCTTTATTAATCTTCTCAATTTAATTAGATAGAAGGGTCAATCCCTTGTATAATCATCATAATAGCTCAATAAGAATTGTATGAGAATTAGTCCTTTCATAACAATCCATATAGGTGAAGTCAACCCTCGTACATCTCATCATAATAGGGCACATCGAACAACTTCCCTATATTACATTACACTTAGCAACCTCACAACCAACCTAAGCATATAAGTTCATGTATCATATCAACTTATCATATCAATCAAAGCATACTTCAACATAACATTATCACTTGATGACAATTAACCATAATTTAAAGTAAAGGCTAGGATCATCAAGACTTACCAATACTCCTCCCTAGTCCATCAATAAAGGGCCTTACCATCAACCCATAGATCAACCAATCTTAGATCATCACATCGATGTAATTCAATAATAAATCACAAGAACTAATCAAGGAGAAGCACTATACTATGAAGCAATACTACATCAGAGCTTAGTAACATGATCTCAAGTGTATCTTCTTAACTTAGATTCAATATTCAAGAACATAGGTGTGAAGAACTTCAATTCATCATAATAGACCCATAATCAATGCAATGACAATCATTAAAGATCATTTAACTAATTAGGAGATCAATTCTATCATACTCAACCTAATCTATATCAATTCTACATTTAGGGTTAAGGGTTAGGGGTCATCACCCACAATCTAGATCAAACTACTTCCATTCACCATAATCAAGTTACAATTCATGATAATCTACTCATTCTAACCTAAAGAATACATAATTAACTCAATTCACATGATCAAATTCGGATTTGGATGAAACCCATAAGAAACTCAACTTTTTGGAAAAAGCTTTGAAGGAACCCTTTGAGGAAAGAATCTCAAAGGTGAATTAGATCCCATACCTGAAGGTTTGATGACGTTTTGATGGTGAATTTCGTGCTAAATCAACCCCCAATGATCTCCCCAAGTTGATCTCCAATAGAGAGAGAAAGTAGAGAGAAGGAAGAGAGTTTTGTTTTTGAGAGAATGATTAGGCTAATGAGGGTTGGTTATTTATAGTGGGGTCTTAAGTCACTTAATTAGTCTCTCTTAAACCCCTAATTACCCCTAAGACACTTAATTAATTAACTAACTAAAAAAATAACTTTTCCATAACTGCCACAGACCTTCCATGACGGATCCCCGACGACGGTCCGTCGTGGGCGTGACGGACTGACATCCCTCCGTCCTGCACATCCGTCACGTTGGTCAGAGACTTGTGCAGGTAGAGGCTTTCTCCCCAAGCGCACGATGGTTCTACGACGACGAACCATCGTGGCCGTGACGGACTGGCTTCCCTCCGTCCTGCACATCCATCACGCTGGTCAAAAACTTGTGCAGGCGGAGGAAAAGTCCAAGCGCTAAGGCTGGCACGACGGAGGCCTCGACGCCCCGTCGCGCCTGTGACGCCCCGTCATGGGGTCCGTCATGCCCTGCTGCTTCAAGGGTCCTCCTCGAGGGTCCTTGTTTGGTCCTTGGGGAGTCGTCCTCCGACTTTTCCAACATAATACCATCCCACACAATATTTTACACCTATAGTTACAACCGTTTACCAAATTTCGACTCTTTAACTAGGTTAAATCAAAAGGACACTCTAGCCCTCTTATGAACCAATTTGCCTGACGTTTAAGAGTTTCGGTTCCAACACCACTTCAAAGACTCTAAATTTGCCTAATTGGCTAGGAACACTGGTTTAGATCCTAAGGAGTTCCTTTAAGTCTTATCACATGACCTCGATATTTCAAAATGTTACAGATTCAATCATTAAAAAGCTTTTGAGAAAGAACCCATGGCTAGATTAGAAGATTGGAAACTTGATCATAAGGTTTCTTTTGAAAACATTGTGAATGGCTCTCTAGATTAAAAGATAACTAGAGATGAAGATCACCATACCTTTGTCTATAAGAAAACCTATAAAACTTCATGATTCATCCATGGAAAACCCAGCTTGAATCTGTTCTTGAGCTTCACCAACAATGGTGGTTTTAGAGAGAACATTTTTGGAGGGAAAGGCTTAAAATATGTGAGAGGGTTTGGGAATGGGTTGATCACGTTTTTAAAGACTTATATACACCTAAAATTACTTAATTAAACCTATTATAGTCAGGTTAGGACGTGGGGTGAATTTACCATTCACCCCTTTAAGCGGCAGCACGCAGGCAGCCAACTCGCAGGCAGCCGCGACGAGGGCCATGACGGGGCGTCATGGCCATGACGGGCTGTGGCAGCCATCCGTCGCAGGGGACTTAGCCAATTCTTGGCTTAAGACCTGCCCAATTCAAGTCTCCTTCGACGAGACCTGCTTGACGGTCCGTTGGTGGCCCAACGGTCCGTCATTGGGTCCGTCAAGGACACTGCCCAGGCAGTGTATAGGCAGCCTTGGGGTCCTTCTTTTGGGCCTCTTGTGGGTCCCTTTAGAAGTCGTATCCGGACGTTTCCAATGCGATTACAAACCTTAACATGTTATAGACCTACCACATAAGTTTCATCCAAAACAAATACCTACAAGACGTCCAAACATCCTTGACCCCAACATGACATACGATGAAAGTCTTAGGGTCTATCTTTCGAACGTCTTGGACGTTCTTGGGCGTTTGACCTCCAAACTTTACGAAACTTGATACAATAACATTAAACATCATTTAACACCATTTCAAGACTTATTTGACTCAGTTCACACAACTTAGGCATGCATTCACACATGAGGCGTATAAGCGACTATTCGTCGAACGTCTTGGACGTCCCTTGACGTTCGACTTCCAAATCACTTCAAACTTTGCACACTGACTCTATATGACATAATAAGGTATTTTAGGACCTTATAACGTTAAGACGAACATGTTAGGCTCTAGACACCTTATCTCATTTTCGAGGTCTTACAATATCCCCCACTTGGGAACGTTCGTCCTCGAATGACACTTAGGACTCTTTAATCACATCAAGGACTTCAATGCACATAAGAGCAGTTCAACACATTTACATGCATCAAGAGTTCACACCTTAAAAAAGTACAAGATCAATTTCCTTAAAAATGAGAAATTTCAACTTTTAAGCAAAGACATGTATACATTTTCCTTCTTAGTGAAATCTAAATGGCAAGTCACACCAAATACATCACAACAAAATAGGAAGTCATTCCACAAGTTCTTTCCTTAACATAATACTCACCCTTATAGTAAGTCTCATTTTGGAAAAATAACACAAATTATAGGCACACATATGTACACTTAGCAAAAACATGCTTTCACTTTTCAAGAATGAGCCTACAATTTTGCATCACAAATCTTCAAATCACTAAATTTTAAAGAGAGTTCACATTTTTCATTGTAAAAGAGACTCACTTCTATTACAAGGCTAAACAATTTAACCTACAAGTGACTATTACCAAGTTCCTTGTCTTACCTCATGAGGTAAACTTCACAATTAGAACATTAAAACGCAAGTCAACAAGAGAAAACATGGATTTTACAAAAATTTCTTTTCATGCTTCTTGGAAAATTCACCATGTCTTTAAGATGATGTCAATCAATTCATACCAATCATATAAATATCATGCAATTTACACTTTATGCAAGACTATTTTCATGAACAAGCATACTAAGAATTCATATTTTCTAATTCAAGTAAGAATAGAAGGACAATGTAGACAATTTCTACAATCTCATTACTCCAACATCATCCCCCACTTAGTGCAAACCCAATTAAGAGCAACTTAACCCAACATGTAGAGGATCTCAAATACAAAACCTTCATATTTATCACTTAGAGTGATTACTACTTTTAGAGGGAATTTTCATAAACTCAATTTAGCAACACTAAGGCATTCTAAACCTTATCATGTGATCACAAGCCTTTACATTCAAGTCCTATATCAACATGCATAGAGGAGACAACTACACTTATGTCAGCTAATACCATCTCCATATAGTCAACAAGATTAACATCATGTATAAAGAATCATATCATGCACATCTTGATGATCAATAGACAAATAATATAATATCATACTATTTAATTCGCATAAGGTCTTCCTACAATGCAATAGACACTAAGGTCATACATCATTAGAGAAAACCACAAGGAAGTTCATAACACGACAAGAAGTTTAGAAATAACTCTACGACTCATCATGTCATAAGATTCTCATCCTTTCAATTTAAATGGCAAAAAGCAAATATTATTTTCTACATTCCTTATCATGTTCATATTCATAAATTCTACACATATTTCAACAATATCTAATCAAAAGACAAATTAGTAAGTGCTCCAAACATGATACAATAAGTTGCCTAGTCTCTATAACGAGCATGCTTCCAAATACCCAAAAGTGTAACATTTAGACATTTGATGGAACAAATATGGAATTATAAAAAATAAAGCTTTACCAATTCATTCTTCATAAGCATGCATACTATATTTACAATTCAAGTCTCCACAAAAGACTCCAATTTATGCTAGCAACTCATCAAGTATCATTTATATGCAAAGGAAAACAATACACACTTTTAATCACATATACCCATAGGATAACATACCTCCATAGGTAGTTATTAAACAATCCAAGTTCAAATCCAAATATTTGGCTACTATCATACAAAATCATATAGGAATACACAATTTAAGAGAAATCACTTTAACCACTATAACTTCTAGCATGCTTCAACTATATCATGACATACATTATTCGACATAACATGGTATTTCACATAGATTTCATATATTACCATAATTGGCATCACATCATCAAATAAGAGATATTTCATATAAAGCAAGGTAAGATGACCAATCATAATCCTCATAGAGTTAACATGTGCAATGATCAAGTAAATCTCCATAACTTCACTAAACCAAGTAACCCAACAAGAACTACAATTAGCATCATACTCCACTTATCTATAACCTTCATGCATGGATAACTCCATATTCTTTAGCTCACTAGGCTATTTACATGTTTACAAGCATAGAGATCATCTCATAAGGACATTCACATTTATCATTATATACATACATAGTATTAACCTGCAAAGGTCTCCATCAAGGAAAACTAGTGCAAGACATAGGTAGAGTCCCATACCCCTACCTAAGTCTAGTTAACCCTTTCAAGTCGCCTTAGTTAGTATATACATCATCAAATAAGGACAAGTGTCACCTTCACACATACTCATTCAAACCATAAAACAAAGATAAGCATTTTAAACTCACCTTTTCTCCCTCAAGCATAGAGAACTCTCATCCAAGCAATCATATCTAAAATACCTTCGGACAAGAAAACATAAGAGGGAGATCTTATAAAATTAAGTTCTATGGCACGATATGAGATTGATGAAGAAGGGAAACTCTATTGTCCTATAGCCTCTCGTACCATTTAATGTGTCGCGACTCACCACCAATGATACGAGACTCTACTAGACGTGGCAATATGAGACTTTTTAGAACCTAAAACCGCTTTATAAACCTCATGATCTGATACCAAGTTTGTCACATCCCAAAAGCATACCCTAGAAGATAGGGTACAATCTTGGATTGTAACCGGCGTCGTCGACCTCTCGGAAGTCTAAAACAAGCCTCTCATATCATTCATTGCATTGATATAGTAAATTTAGCGGAAAATTTAAAACTTTTCATAGCACATCATATGCTAGAAACATCACATCGTATATATATAAAACATAAGTCATAATACATATTTAGACTCTAAGTCCCTTTGCCATCTTAGACTCAACAACTTTAGAGTACATTAAGGATAAAACCCTTAAGACATAATACAAAGCTATACATTACTAAATAGACTTTACAATAAGGACATTAGTAGGACATCCTTGAACTTAAGGATTCCTTTCCTTGAGCTTGGCAAATCACCTATCAAGCTCCCCAATCATAGACCTTCTTTAAGCATTCCAATACCTACACTTTGTGTAAAAAGTAAAGAAGAATGGGATTAGCACAAGAATGTACTAAGTATGGCAACCATGCGAAAACATGCATTTAAAAGGGACATTTTCTTTGAAATCATACTTCATTCTATTTTTGAGTAAATCATCATAAAACCTTTATCAATATCATTTATATCATCCACTTACTTCATAGTAACACAATCAAAGACCAAACATCATAGAAAAGCACATATAGAATATAAGTACACATAGAGGTCACTTTACAGTGAACTTACTCTTCTTAGCATTTAACTCTTTCTTTCCATTCATTAACCTCCTAAGTAATCCTTTAGGGATACTTGGTGCAATGCATCACCTTAGGAACATAAGAGAAAACTATACATAGCATCTACACAAGACAATACATGCCATCATAGAAGTATAGTACAATATAATCATAGTCAAACCAAGACTACAATATCATACATAAAGGACACATACACAATCATTAGTATTAAGGTACCTTCCTAAGACTTCCTAAGGAGTCACTTGTGCAATGTCTAGATGGGTTCATTACTTCCACCTATCCTAAGTAACTTACCTTAAGTCCTCCTAGTTAGGATCCTATTCAATTACTTGCATTGTCCATTTTACTTTAGGGAAACCATAGCCTTAACCGACACTAAGACCATGGGTGCTAATCATGGAATTTGGTGTTGTAGAGCCTTACACCAAAGGAAGGTGTTACTACCTAGCCAAGGTAGAACATTAACATATATGCTAGCATATCAAGTGAATTCACTTTGCTAGATCCTATGTGGCAAGCATAGTTTATGGAACTAAGAGGTAGATATCCCTATTCATACCATATGGTAAAGTGGGCCGCTCCTCATGGGAATCCCTTAAAGTGACATAACCATCGAACATGGAAGTTATCATGACATGGGCAACTTATAGGATGAATCTTTCCTTCTAGGGATAAGTCGTCACCTCCCATTGTCAAGTTCGCTCGGTGCTAAGCTAGGTTCCCTTTATTTGAAAAGCCTTTATTACGTTTATTTATAAAACATAAGCTTTAAAATATCCATCACTCATATGCTTATAGCATATTCAAGCACCTATCTAGAATTTATAGCATTCTTGGGCACCCCTCTCGAGGCCCCTCTATTAACTAGATCATCATTCATGTGTGTGAGTGTATACATAGATTTGAACAAACCTTTCACATAACACATAAAGTCACACATGCTCATATATCAATATATAAGTCTATAGGCATATCTATATGAGTAATACTTTCATATAAACCTACTAAGACACTATACACATTCATACGTCATCATATCATATACATCATATTCATAACATATTCATATAATCATCCTTCACATGCATAAGAACCAAACCTAGGAACTATCCTATCAAGATACACATGTGCAATGCATAGACAAGGTCCCATAACCTTGTCCACACTAGTACACCTATCAAGTCATCCTAGTAAGGGAATACAAGTCATACATTCATAAACATCACCTTAACATACATAGTAGTAGAGACTAGTAAATATGAAAACTACCTTTCATTTAGACACCATGAGTTATACTACTTATAATATGCATGTAAGTGAGAGAGTGTGTACATTAACCAACATGATGACATAATGGCTATCAATACAATCTTAAGTCAGCCACACTATTAGACCACATTATACTTCAAGCACATAGCGCACAACACATAATAGCATAGAAGACAAGACTATACATACATTATAATCAAGACTCCTAACTTTAGCTATTTACACTTCCATATAAGGGATACGTGGGTAGAGGTTATTAACCACTCTAACATATCAATAGCAGCACCTATACAATACCCTAACATGATTATACACATGCCCATACAATAGCCACATAACCTAATTCACAACTAGAATAGGAAAGTAGGCATAATCTTCTCATAGTATCATTTTAAGCACATGTTCATAAGTTCATCAATTTGCCTTCATGGCCATGGTCAACACATATGTAATGACAATAAATTAAACACCGCCACCATAAGTGGACAATACCACACAATGCCATACAAGGCTTCATCAACATTACTATAAAGAATAGAGAAGTAGAAGAGTAAAGAGAATAAGCATTCTTACCAAATTCTCATCCTTTGATCATCATTGATCAATACACCTTATTCATCAATAAAACACATATATGGCAGTAGCTAAATGTACTTTAAACATATAGGAAACCATGTACAAGTC
>JABWTJ010000552.1:530436-536652 GCA_016801875.1 Solanum sitiens | reverse complement strand
TTCTACGTGTCGGTACGTGACACTCCGATCCCCTAATTCTACGTGTCGGTTCGTGACACCCGATCCCCTAATACTATGTGTCGGAACGTGACACTCCGATCCCCTACTTCTATGTGTCGGTACGTGACACTCCGATCCACTAACATCATTCTATCAATTCATCAAGCGTTCTCTTATACCAAGGCATCATCAATCTCATTACTTTAGTTCATCAAGCCTTCTTTCATACCAAGGCATCATCAATAACAAGGTAAATTAGGGTTCTTCAAGATTTTGGATTCAAAAGCTTCATTATGCTTATTTTATCACAATCACATAATCACATTCATGCAAGCATACAATTAAGCATATAGAAAGGTTTACAATACTACCAATACATATCATTCACTATTAGGAGTTTACTACGAATAGTATCAAAACCATAACCTACCTTCACCAAGGATTCTTGATCAAGCAAGCAATCTCTCAAAGCTTTTTGTTTCCTCTTTGTTTGTCTCTCTCTATCGATCGTTTCTTTCTCTCCTTGTTCTCTCTATTTTTCTTCTTCAAAACCCTCTCTCTTTTCCCTAATTAGCATATAATTAAGTATAAAAGATGAGGAATTAACCACTAATTAACTCAAGGTCATCTCCTTCACACCCCCAAGAATTTGAGTTATTAACATTAACCCACGAAATTCATAATTATAGCAGGAATAGTCCAAAACGCCCCTTCAAAACTTACCCAGAAATCCAACCCAGACTGGGATTACGCAACCTGTGACGGCCCGTCGTGCCTGCGATGGTCCGTCCTGCAGGTTCGTCACAACCTTCAGAGACTCAATTTCCTTGATGAGTCTGAGACGGTCCGTCGTGCCTACGATGGTCCGTCCTGCACTTCCGTCACGACGGACAGAGAATTGCTCTCAGTACCCAATTCTCAAGAGTTGAAGTGTTTTGAAACGGAACCTCACAACGGTCCGTCATGTCTGTGACGGTCCGTCCTGCAGGTCCGTCACAGAGTTCAGAGAATTGCTCTCAGTACCCAATTCTCAAGAGTTGAAGTGTTTTGAAATGGAACCTCACAACGGTCCGTCATGTCTGTGACGGTCCGTCCTGCAGGTCCGTCACAGAGTTCAAAGAGTCGATTTCAGCACTCAAATATAAGAATTCCAAGTGTTTGGAACGAGACACCCTCGACGGTCCGTCGTGCCCATGACGGTCCGTCGTTGGATACGTCATCTCAGACAGTTTTTCCAGAAATAAAATCTGCTGCTCAAAACGACTAAGCAGGTCGTTACAGGTGCTTTATCATTCCCAATAGCTTTCAATCCTTCATAAATCTCTTGCTCAGTTACTTCAGTACACAGTTGTAATCTCTGCTGTTGTGTCAATGCAGGCCCTCTTTTCATCACTTGTGCATTAATGGCTGGTAGTTTACCTGCTGTAGACCCCATAAGACTCTTGTAAAACATCACAAACTCCTCTTGTATTTCGTGTGATTCATACAACATCTTACCTTTTAAGGACATAATGCTTCTTATAAGTTTCTTTTGATTTCTCTCCTTTATGACTGAGCTAAAATACTTACTATTTGCATCACCAAGTTTTATCCATTTGATCCTTGACTTCTGTCTCAGAGCACTTTCTTCTACCAAAGACCATTTTTCTAACTTTATCAGCAACTCTTTCTCCTTCACAATCAACTCATCACTGGCTTGCTCACTTAGCTGTTTTTGTACATTTGCCACTTCTACTCTAGCAATATCAATCTGTTTCCCAATATATTTGAATTCTTTCCTGTTTAGGTCCTTCAACACATATTGTAGATCTTTTAATTTACACCACACCTGCTTCATTTTGTTGTATCCATACTCTTTTTTCCAAATAGTTTCTACCATTTCCATAAATCTCTCATGCTCAGTCCAAACATTATAAAATTTAAAGCTACCTTTCCCATGCTGCTTAACTTCTTGAAGTATTAACACCATTGAACTATGATCAGATATGCTAGGATTCCCATACTCTACCTTTACATGCCCCCATTTATCCATCCATTCATCATTTCCAAAGGCTCTATCTATTCTACTGGAAATTCTATCCTTCCCACACTGTTTATTAGTCCAAGTGTAGTAATTCCCTGTCCACTGAACTTCATTAACTCCCATGTCTCTCACACATTCACAAAAATCTTTTATCTCATTATTAGTAATAGGTACCCCATCTAATCTATCCTTAGCAGTCATCACAGCATTAAAATCCCCTACTATAAGCCACGGTTGAGAGATCCCTTTTGCCATTGATTCCATTTCATTCCACAATCTCTTTCTCTGTTCAATTGTATTAAAACCATATACCACAGTTAAGATGATTTGGTAGCCTTTACTTCTTTCATTAACCTGACAATGCACCATTTGAGCTGAACTATTGATCTGTATCACCTCATACCAGTTATCATCCCATATTATCCAAATCCTTCCATTCTGACTATCAACATAATTATGCATAATATTCCACCCTGGAGCTATTCCTTTAAGAACTGACTTCATATTATTATTCTTTACTCTTGTTTCCACTAATCCTGCCAAACTCACTTTATTCTGTAAAAGCAGTTTAATCTCCTTCTGCTTATACCTTTTATTCATGCCCCTCACATTCCAAAATAACCACTTCATCAACAAGTTTTTGGTGCTCCACCTCTATCAATAGAAAGTGCAGCCACTTTATTATGCATTAGACTCTCAAACCCATTCCTTGTTGGTATTGGTTTTAGTATAGGAAAATTGACCAAGCTCATTTCCAGCTGTTTACATCCCTGTTCATCATTATTTTTTGGTGTTTGCTGCTCTACCTCCTTATCTAGCTCATGCTCTTCTTCCTGCTCTTCCATCTGTTCTCTCAAATTTGGTCTGATCATGTTGTCTTGTCTATTTCCATCCCTCTTCTCTTGTGCATTCTTCTGTGGAATTGGACCTTTATATTGCCAGGTTTGTGTTACTTTCTTCCATGGCCTTCTTTTTATTACCTCCTCTTTTGGCTCAACCTCCACTCTACATACATGCCCTATCTTCTGGCATTTGTCACAGAACTGTGGCCTCCATTCCAACACTACATCTTGCATAAATGTCTTCCCATTTGGATCCACTACTGCTATTTTCTGTGGTATAACTCTTGTTACATTAACTTCAACTAGCATTCTAGCATATGAGATCCTAGTTTGTTTAGTAGTACATTCATCAGCAAAAATAGGAACTCCAATAGCACTTGCTATCCTACTCAGAGATCCCACTCCCCAGCAATTTAGAGGCAATTTTGGGAAATTCACCCATAGAGGTATTTCTGTTAAGAACTCACTTCCAAAATCAAATTCTGGACTCCATTGTTTCAGAATAATTGGTCTATTGCTAATGGTGTATGGTCGTGCAAATAGTATCTCATTCATATCACTAATCTTCTGAAACTTAATTAGATAGTATCCATCCTCATGAAGAAACACTTCAGGCTTACTCACATTCGACCAGTTCATCATTATATATCTCTTCATGATATTATATCCTGGGCATTCTCCAATTACATAAGCAATAAGAGCACACTTCCATTTCTGTTCTTCTTCCTGAACCTCTGCCTCTTCAAGTTGTACCACTGCTTGCCCATCAACTACCTGTTAGGATAACTGCATCCCATTACTGGCTACTCGATTGTTTTTAAACATATTAACCCATGGCTCATCTACCTTCTTCTTTTGCTCCTGTTCATTACCTGCATTATCTCCATTTTCCTTCACCTCTGAACTCCTTGTTACTGTTCCATTGCCATCATCTTTATTTTCTTCCTCAAATCCTTCCAGATCTAAGTTCCCACTCACCTCATCCATAGATCTTTGAGAATCTAAGCTCAATTTCCTAGCTACTTGTGATCTTTCAGTTACCTCATCTTCAAAATCTGCTTCCCCTTTTTGAGCTTGTTCCTGCTTCTGCAACTCCTCTTCTTTCATACAAGTTCCGATTGAGCTTCCCTCACTACTTACCAATGGTTTCCGACCTCGTCCTCGTCCTCTACCTCTTCCCCTCGCCATTTTCACCTTCCAGCTCACGTTAAGCTAACGTGCGCTGAGAGCATTTGGGAAGGAGAAGATTTTTTTATTATTTATTATTATTATTATTATTATTATTATTATTACTATTATTATTATTATTATTACTATTATTATTATTGTTAATATTATTATTATTATTATTGTTATTATTATGATTATTATTATTGTTATGATTATTATTATTATTATTATTGTTATTATTATTGTTATTATTATTATTGCATATTATTATTATTATTATTATTATTATTATTATTATTATTATTATTATTGTTATTATTATTATTGTTATTATTATTATTGTTATTATTATTATTATTATTATTATTATTATTATTATTATTATTCTTGTTATTATTATTATTATTATTATTGTTATTGTTATTGTTATTGTTATTGTTATTGTTATTGTTATTGTTATTGTTATTGTTATTGTTATTGTTATTATTATTGTTATTATTATTATTATTATTATTGTTGTTATTATTATTATTATTATTATTATTATTAGTATTAGTATTAGTATTAGTATTAGTATTATTATTATTAGTATTAGTATTATTATTAGTATTATTATTATTATTATTATTATTATTATTATTATTGTTATTATTATTATTGTTATTGTTATTGTTATTGTTATTGTAATTGTTATTATTATTGTTATTATTATTATTATTATTATTGTTATTATTATTATTATTATTATTATTAGTATTAGTATTAGTATTAGTATTAGTATTATTATTATTATTATTATTATTATTATTATTATTATTATTATTATTATTATTATTGTTATTGTTATTGTTATTGTTATTGTTATTGTTATTGTTATTGTTATTGTTATTGTTATTGTTATTCGCAGTCATGTATCTGGTTTATATTGTTTATTGTTATTGTTATGTTGTACTGAGTGTTATTATTATTGTTTATTATTATTATAATTTATTAATTATTAATTATTATTATTTTTATTTTATTTGTTATTGTTATTGGTTATTTTATTGTTTATTGGTTATTATTATTGTTATTAATTATTGTTATTGTTTATTAATATTATTTATTATTATTATATTGTTATTATTAATTATTTATTATTATTATTTTATATATTATTATTATTATTATTATTATTATTGTTATTGTTATTGTATGTTAATTGTTATTGTTAATTGTTATTGTTATTATTATTGTTATTATTATTGTTTTTATTATTGTTATTTATGTTATTATTATTATTATTATTTATTATTATTATTATTAGTATTTACGTATTAGTATTAAGTATTTAGTATTAGTATTTTAGTATTATTAATTTATTATTATTATTATTATTATTAATATTATTATTTATTGTTAATTGTTATTTAATTATTATTATTTATTTTATATTATTATTATATTATTATTGTTATTTCTTATTGTTATTGTTAATTGTTATGTTAATGTTATTGTTATTGGTTATTGTTGTTATTGTTTTGTTATTGTATTAGTTATTGTTATTGTTATTGTTATTTTATTGTTATTGTTATGTTATTTGTTATTATTATTGTTAAGTTATTATTATTATTATTATTATTATTAATTATTTTTTTTTTTTTTTATTTTTTTTTTAATTTTTATATATATATATATATTTTTTTTTTGGTAACCATTTCCATTAATTACCGAAATCAACATTACAAATCCAAGCTGCTATCACAGCAAGCTTAATCAAAATAACTACAATCTCAATTACTCTAACACTACTAACTATACATCATATCTTCCTATGATTCATAATCTTGCTAATACTACTAGAAGACCTTGCCATAGTTACATAGGCTATCTTCTTAACTATCTCTTCTACTAAACACTTCTTGTCTTCAAAGATTCTCTTGTTTCTCTCATTCCACACTGCATAGACCACTTCAGCTAATATCATCTTGAACAGTTGAGCTTTTGTTGTTTTCCCTTTCCCTTGTTGAATACATCATTGCATAAATTGTTCCCAATCTTTTGCCTTGTTGTTATGTATCCCTGCCCATGCTAGAACTCTTGCCCACACTTCCTTTGCATATTTGCATTGTATAAACATATGGTCCAGGTTCTCATCTTCATTTTGACACAGCATACATATTTTCTCAACTTCCATTCCCT
>JABWTJ010000552.1:525436-527936 GCA_016801875.1 Solanum sitiens | reverse complement strand
AGCCCCATTCCTCCTTCATTTTTAGGCCTGCACATTCTCTCCCGTGCTATTAGAGCTTTCTTAGTAATCTGCCCCTCTCCAGTCCATATATAACTTCTACACATACTCTCTATTAGTTTGATTATCTTTGCTGGAAACAAGAATAGTTGAGCTTAGTATGCTTGAACACCAAACAATACTGTCTGCACTAGCTGTGTTCTGCCTGCATAAGATAGTTTCCTTGCTGTCCATGAGTTAATTCTGGCCATTATTTTCTCTATGAGTGGATACCACTGCAACACTGACATCTTTTTTGTTGACAAAGGCACTCCCAAATACTTGAATGGAAGTTCCTCCATATTATATCCTAGCTGCTGGACTATCTGCTGTTTCACTTCTTGTTGTACTCCTCCACAATATATTGAGCTTTTGCTTAAATTTGCTTGCAATCCTGAAGCTTGAGTAAATTGAGAGAAACACATTTGAATAGCTTTAACAGACTCCATATTTCCTCTAGCAAACATTAATAAGTCATCTGCAAAACATAGGTGAGTAATATCAAGTTTAGAGCATCTTGGATGATACTTAAACTTTTTATCTTCCTTGAGCCCCTTAAGTAGCCTACTAAGGTACTCCATATCTATAGCAAACAGGAATGGTGACATTGGATCTCTTTGCCTCAATCCTTTAGCTGCTTCAAAGCTCTGAGTGGTCTGTCCATTAACTACTATGGAGTAGTTCACTGTCTTAACACACTTCATTATCCATTGCACAAACATCTCTGGAAAGCCTAAGCCAAACATTACTTGCTCCAAATAATCCCATTCCACTGAATCATAAGCCTTCTGCAAATCAATCTTCAGCATACTTCTTGGAGAAATATTCTTCCTATTATATGCTTTAATCAGTTCATGTGCTAGCACTATATTATCAGAAATTTTCCTTCCTGGTATAAACCCTGCCTGGCTTTCACAAATAACACTCTGAATCACCTCCTTCATCCTGTTAGTTAACACTTTAGAGATGATCTTATACATCACAGTACAGCAGGCTATAGGCCTATACTCTTTCACATTATTAGGATTCTGAACTTTTGGTATGAGACACTAGAGTACAATTAAAGTCTTTATGCATTTTGCCTGTTGTGAAGAAACTCTTAACAGCTTCTATGACATCACCTTTAATAATCTGCCATGTATGCTTGAAGAAAAAAGCATTGTATCCATCTATCCCAGGTGCTTTATCATTCCCTATGGATTTCAAACCTGCATAAATCTCTTGTTCTGTTACTTCCTCACATAATTGTATTCTCTGCTGTTTTGTCAATTTAGGCCCTCTTTTCATCACTTGTGCATTAATGGCTGGTAACTTACCTGCTGAAGTTCCCATAAGGCTTTTATAAAACATCTCAAATTCCTCTTGAATTCCCTTTTGATCATACAACATCTTCCCATTTAAGGATATTATACTTCTTATTTGTTTCTTTTGAGTTCTCTCTTTTATGACTGAGCTAAAGTACTTGTTGTTTGCATCCCCTAATTGGATCCATTTGATCCTTGACTTTTGTCTCAAAGCACTCTCTTCAATCAGTGACCATTTTTCAAGTTTAATCAACAACTCTTTCTCCTTCATAATCAGTTCATCTGTAGCTTGCTCACTTATCTTCTTTTGAACATTTGACACCTCTATTCTAGTCTCCTCAATCTGTTTCCCAACATACTTGAATTCTTTCCTGTTTAACTGTTTTAGCACACTCTGAAGGTCCTTCAATTTACTCCACACCTGCTTCATTTTATTGTATCCATACTCTTTTTTCCAGATGGATTCTACCTTTTCCATAAAACTCTCATGCTCAGTCCAAACATTGAAGAATTTAAAGCTCCCTTTCACATGCTGCTGATAATTTTGGAGTATTACCACCATAGAGCTATGATCAGATATGCTAGGATTCCCATAATCTACCTTTACATGCCCCCATTTATCCATCCATTCATCATTTCCAAATGCTCTATCTATTCTACTGGATATTCTGTCCTTTCCACATTGCTTATTAGTCCAAGTGTAGTAATTCCCTGTCCACTGCAGTTCACTAACCCCCATGTCTCTCACACAATCACCAAAATCTTTTATCTCATTACTAGTAACAGGTACTCCATCTAATCTATCCTTAGTATTCAATATAGCATTAAAATCTCCTACTATAAGCCAAGGTTGTGAGATACCTTTTGCCATTGTTTCCATTTCATTCCACAAGCTTTTTCTCTGCTCAACTGTATTAAAGCCATACACTACAGTTAACATAAATTGATAGCCTTTACTTCTTTCATTTACCTGACACTGCAACATTTGAGCTGAGCTAGTAATCTTCTTGACCTCATACCAATTGTCATCCCATATCAACCAAATCCTTCCATTAGAATTATCTTCATAGTTATGTAGCATCTGCCACCCTGGTGCTATTCCTTTAATAACTGAGCTAATATTTTTACTTTTAACTCTTGTTTCCACTAATCCTGCCAAA
>JABWTJ010000552.1:252936-520436 GCA_016801875.1 Solanum sitiens | reverse complement strand
CAATTGGATTTTAGTCCAGGATCTCTGGTTCGAAAACATATTCAAAAAGAATTTTATAATAAAAAATGGAACCAGTTTAGAACTTGGTTTTTTGAGACTTATAGTCAAAACGATTTAAATAATATTTCTCAAGAGTTTTATGAAACTTGTGCTTTACATAATAAAATTATTTATTTTGTTCCTTGGTTTATAACTACTTATTTACCTTTGTATATAAAAGTTATAGAAAGAACTTTTAAAGCAAATGATGGCACTATAACTAAGGCCATTTATCCTCCTCAAGCTCCATTTATTTTGCCTAATAATACTGGGTTAACTTTTTCAGCTTTTCAAAAGTTTATTCAAACAGATGTAGCCCAGATTACTATTCATGAGATTAATAATCTTATTTCTCAAAATAATTATTTGAGTTTATATGTTAAAGTTCTTGGAGAACATATTAGTTCTTTAGATAAAAAATTAGATGAATTAATTATTTTGGTAAAGGAATTTCAAAAGGGTCCAAAAGAAGATAAAGCTTCTACTTCTAAAAATCCTTTAAGTGTTCCTACTCATATTCAGCGTCCTATTGATACTGCTGATTTTAAAGTTAAATCTTTTAATGATTTAGAAAATCTTATTGATAAAAAATTATCGGGTTTAAGTTCAAAACCTATTACAAATGATTTCTCTGAGTCAAATATTGCTAAAATTGAAAATCAACTCCTTGGTATTCAAATTCCGAATCAGGATGTTTCGGAAGTAAATGCCCGAAGATTTAAAGCTGGTTATAATAAGAAGCAAAGGATTATAGGAAAAGTGGGTTATGCAACTCTCCCTTCAATGATGACTTATTATTATCCTCGTCCTACTCCTCAAGATGTGTTAACTGAAGAAAGAGATTGGAATCAAACAAACACATCTTACAGTGGAAATGAGGTATATGAATGGAATTTGGATGCCTTAACTGAAAGACAGGTTTCCATTATGGTACATCGAATGTTGATGTACTCATCAATATGTCGTCATACGAATTAGAATACTGATCATGCTATATGTAAAATGATTATAGCAGGATTTACAGGTCAACTCAGAGGATGGTGGGATAATTTCTTATCATCTGAGGAAAAGTATGCAATAACAACTGCATACAAAGAAGAAGTTAAAAGAGAGATAGTTACTGGTGATGATGGAAAATCGGTAGAAAACATTACAACTCAAAAGGTTGAAGATTCAGTTTACACACTTGTTCTTACTATTTTAGAACATTTTAATGAAAGATTTTCCAATCAAAATGAAACCATTCGAACTTTATTAAATGGTCTTAAATGTAACCATTTGGGATATTTTAGATGGTATAAGGATATTTTCATGAGTAGAGTTATGGATCTACCTGAAAGTAAATCAAGTTATTGGAAAAATAGATTCATAGATGGTCTTCCTTCATTATTTTCTGAAAGAGTAAAGAAAGTTCTGAGAGGAGATCAACCAAAAATCCCTTATGATAGATTAACTTATGGAAAGTTAATAGGGATTTGTACTCAAGAAGGATTAAATCTCTGTAATGAGCTTAAGTTGGCTCAACAGATTAAACGAACTCAAATGTCTGAAAAATCTCAATTGGGAGATTTTTGTACGCAGATTGGAATAGAAGGTCCATCTAGTTCCAAACAAAAGTCTATTCCAACTGAAGAAAGACAGCAGAGAAAGCATAAAAGGCGTCATCGTTCAAAACGATACAAGGAAAAGAAAGAAGAAAAGTAAGCTCATAGAAAAGCAACAAGGTTTGCTAAGAATTTCTCTAAAAGAGATTTGAAAAACATTAAATGTTATAAGTGTGGACGATTTGGTCATCTTGCAAACAACTGCAAGGCCGAAAAATTTAAAGCTTTGGAGTTGGATGAATCGACTCAAGATAAAATCTATGAGTTACTATATGAACCCGATTCAGATTCTAATTCTTCTGGATATTCTTCAGGTTATAGTACTGATAGTAATGCCGATAATAGTAATCAAAAATGTGTTAATTGTCCAGGTGATAGTTGCACATGCGGACAAGATGAATTTTATAAATTGGAGTTTCAGATGGAAGATTCTTATTTAGATACATTACAACAAAAGTTTGAAGAATTAACTTTTAAAATGATTTCTTCTGAAAATGTTATTGAAATTTTAAAAGATGTTTCTGATGAAAATCTTCGAAATAAGATTTTAGAAATGGATTCTTCAAGATCATCTTCTTCAAAAGGTTTTGAAAAAACGAAGAAGAATGAAGATAAAGCTTTTGAAAATTTTAATTACAATGCTAGTCCCTATTTTTTGCAAGAAGTATTTTTTTGACTTGAAAAGAAAGGACAAGATATTGTAAAAATTAGAGATACGTCTCTTGATGATTTAAAATACGAGGTTGAAAACCTTAAAAAGGAGATTAAATCTTTGAAACAAAATCAGTTGATTAATAATCATCGAATTTCTCAATTGGAAAATGATAAAGATATTACTGTTTTTGATAAAGGTAAGTCTATAATAGATGAAGAGATTAATGAATCTCTTAGTCCAAAATTTCTTGGAATGATGCAAATTGTTACTGCTCATCGTTGGTATATTAATTGCACCATTCTAATTAATAATGATTTTAAAATTACAAGTATTGCTATGATTGATAGTGGTGCTGATGTTAGTTGTATTCAGGAAGGATTAATTCCTTCAAGATTTTTTGAAAAAACAACTCATATTGTTAAATCTGCTTCTAATCATGCCTTAGACATAAAATATAAATTGTCTAATACTTGTATTTGCCAGAGTAAGGTTTGTATCCCTCACTTTTTCTTTATGGTTAAAAATCAATTATATCCACCAATTATTCTTGGTACCCCTTTTATTAATGCTATTTATCCCTTTTCTAATTTAAATGCAAAAGGATTTACTGCAAATTATAATGGTAATACCATAAATTTTGAGTTCATAACTGAGCCAGTCATTAGAGATATTAATTCTTTAATCCATTTGAAACAAAAACATATTGATTCTTTACAAATGGAAATTTATAGTTTGAATATTTCAGAGTCTTTACAATCAACTAAAATACAAGAAAAAATTAAATTGATTTCTGGAAAAATGGCAGCTGATATTTGTGCAGATCATCCAAATGCTTTTTGGGACAGGAAAAAGCATATTGTGACTTTGCCTTATGAAGATTCTTTTTCTGAATCAAATATTCCTACAAAATCTCGCCCCTGTCAAATGAATGCAGAATTAGTTGATTTCTGTAAAAAAGAAATTGATAGTTTATTACAAAAGGGACTTACAATACAACATGCTCGCTACCATTAATAGTGTATTATCAGACTGTACCACCATCTTGAAACCAAGTCAAAACTTGTGATAAAAGATTTAAGAACTATAATAAGAATTCATTATAACTTGATTAGATCCAGATATTAAACAAGAACATCATACAGAAATTATGCAGCTAGCATAGATATGAAAATTATCTTAGCCAGCCATAAAGGCGGCAATAATAAAAGAAAAGAATATTAAAATAACTTAAAAGAAAAATACCTTTAAACAAATCTTTAAACCAAAACGCTTCTTTATTGATTCACACAAGAGAGTTTTTTACAAGAGGGAGAGAGAGACGACTAGAGAGAAAATAAAATAAGACTTAAGAAGTCCTGCTCTCTCATCTGAGAATGGGGCTTCTTATATAGAAAAAGAAAAGTAAAATGGGTCCCTTATGTGGTCCCTAAAATAGTGTTTTAAACAGTTTTAAACAGTAATATACTGTTTTTGATGAGGAAGAATCAAATCTTATCCTTTCCTTTCAAATTCTTCATTATTGTGTCTTCTTGCTCTTTAATTGATGCGAGGAAATTTTCCACTTTCTGCAGTTGGCTTTCTGTTAGCTCAATATCTTGTTCTACCGACTGTGCATCAGCAGTATTACCACTATGTCCACTTTTCATCGAAGTGTCAGATTTGTCGAAGTCTGAAATATTCTGTAATAATTTTTTCTTGACTTCTTCCAGATAATCATTGATCATTTCTTCTTTATTTCCATCTTGAATGGAAATTCTTCGAGCAATATGCTTGATTGAACTCCCCGTAGATATTCCTTTTTGAGGAGAGTCATGATATACCTGAATGGTCTTGGTAATTTGATCCAGTAATTCTTGACCATAAAGTTGTCCAGTTGCAGGATCTTGTCTATTTAATTTTTCCCAAAAATTATGAAAATATTTTCTATATGAACATGGAATATTTTCGTTTGGGGTATAACCCATTTCTGGTATCCATTTATGAATCCAAGGTATAGAAAATTCAATGAAAAAATACATCTGATCAATTTTTTCAATATTTGAAATATGATCTTGTAAATATAAATTAGTTAAAAAGGGAGAAACCTTCACCCATTGCTTATATAAAGTTAAATAATTATACGGTAAAATCTTTACCGTTGGCCCATGAATAAACCACCAATTAATAAACCAATTTGGTAGGTTTTGAGTAAAACTTTTGCACAAATTTTTAAAAACCAAGTGTGCTTAAGCTTATCATTATTGTAATAAAATTTTTTATGAAAAGCTTGGATATAATCCCAGTATGTGAAGTTCACATTAACTTTATTAACAGAAACAGATCTTTCCTGCATTGTGGATATTCCCCATTCTTCTGCAGATATAATCTGCTTAATAGTGATCTTCGAGAAGTTATAAACATTCTTGTCATATTCAGATGTGAAATGCTAAAATTCAGCACTTCCTGTATGACTCAAGATAGACTCATAGTATAACCGAGTCTTGTATGCTTCTCCAGGGAAATATAATCCCTTTGTTAGATACCTTTGGAGTATCTTCCAAGGTTCATTACTTCTCTGAATATCATAGTTTTCTAAAAGAAATATAATCTCTTTTGTAGGAGCTTCTTCTGAGACCCTGACTAGGTCAGCTTCTCTAGCTAAAGAGGCGTAGGTATCACCTTGCTCTTTTTTTCAAATATGCCTGAATTTGTTCATATAATGAACTATCTTTAGGAATATCCTTAAGATTTATAAAATATGAAGCTGATGATGTTGCTTCGCCAATTTTTGAATTAATCAAAGTTTTACTTCCTAACTGTATAACAGGAAAGGAAGAGTCGTATGACGACCTTGCAGATTACTGTGAAGAGGATGATCTTCCCCTTGCTCGATGATTTTTACCCCCACGACCACGAACATGTGACCATGGTGGAGGATCAGTTCCTGCCATACTGCAAAATTTTGTTTAACAATTTGATTAGTACAAATCAGAAAAATATCCTGAAATATCAAGTTCCCAATCATTATTAGCAAGAGATAATTCAGAAAATGGGGAACCATCTATAAAAAAGTCTAGAACTAAATCATCGATAATTATATCGAGGATTTGTTCTTTTAAGTCTACATTAAAAGGTAAAACCCTTAAAATTGTAATAAGAACTTCATCACCTAGAAAATATTGATAGTGAGACATAATAACAAAATTTAGGAAGACAAGAATTCTCTTGATAAGAAATCAGGAAGTGAATTATCAGTTCCCTTTTTATACTGAATTTCAAAGTTGAACGGAGCTAATTGTGCTTGCCACCTAGCAAACATTAACTTTGAAATATCATGTTTAAAGTCTTTATCAAACATATATTTAACTGATTGAGCATCAGTTCTAATAATAAATTTTTGATTATATAAATCATCCTGAAATTTTAAAACGCATTTAACAATACATAACATTTCATGAGCAACAGTCGCATATTTGCGCTGAGATTCAGACCATTTGCCTGAATGAAATCTAATAAGATATTGTACTTTGTCATGGGGATTAAATTGCTTTAAGATTCCACCATAACCAATATTAGAAGCATCAGTCTCAACAATCTTAATCCAATTTGGATTTGCTAAAGTAAGACAAGGCAAATATTTAACTCTTTGCTTAATAGATTTAACTAATTCAGTAAGATCTTTATTCCAAGGTAACAACTTTCCTTTCTTCAACCTATCAGTTAAAGGAGCAAGATCTTTAGATAAATTTTTATAAAATGGGGAAATATAATTTAAGCTTCCCAAAAATCTTTGCAACATGTTTTTATCAGTAATTTCATCAGGAAATTTTGACGCAAAATCAATGGATCTTTGAATAGGAGTAATTTTTCCTTGACAAATTTGATGACCCAAAAATCTTACATCAGTCTGGAAAAGACTTATTTTGGTTTTAGATATAACTAAACCATTTTGTATAACAATATTCTTGAAAATATCAAGATGCTTAGTATGAGATTCTAATGTTTTAGAATAAACAAGAATATCATCAATATAAACAATTTTAAATCCATATAAGGATTAAAAATATCATTCATAATTTTTTGAAATTCAGAAGGAGCATTCTTTAAACCAAAAGGCATAACATTCCATTCGTATTGACCAAAAGGGACTTATAAAACCCTCTAAATATCCATGGTCTTGTACTGCTTTTTATGTTAATAACGCTGCAGAACAAGAAAGAGGTGTTCCAAGGTTGGTAATAAATTATAAACCTTTGAACAAAGTATTAAAATGGATTAGATACCCTATTCCGAATAAGAAAGATTTTCTTTCTAGATTATATGATGCTAATATATTTTCCAAATTTGATTTAAAATTAGGTTATTGGCAAATTCAAATTTTATAATAATAATAATAATAATAATAATAATAATAATAATAATAATAATAAAATATGTCATATTCATAGCATGATTCATAAATAACGAATTATGAAAGTTAAGTGACTTCACTTTCCAAAAATGGCATGTTGCTATAGGAAGAGCTTTCCTTGATCATGCATAGTCTTTATGTGTTGATGTGCATACACCCATACTTAGTACAAGTGTGTACTTACCCATATACAATTACTACTTTTATAGGTGCAGGTCCTTGAAGAAGATTGAAGATCAGTTGAAGTTGTTTGGACTAGTACCTCCAGACTTTTGTAGGTCCTCTTGAGTTTGAGGATGCTTACGCTTTATTTTGTAGATTTAGTAGATTAGACATAGCTAGTGGATGTTGTTCCTAGCGTTTCCTTTCAAACATTTGCTCAAGCTTTTGTATTAAGGTCGGTTTGTCAACTATTAATGATATTATGAATTCTTCATTTCAATTGTTCAATCCGTAAATAGATGGTTGTTTATTTTGAGATGTTAGTATATCACTCTTATACAAGAATTATATGAAGTCTAAGTACACTTCAGTAAATTTAATTTTTTTTTAAATTTTCCGCTAAATTTAACTGTATGATTGTGATGAAAGCTAATAAGAGGCTTGTCTACGACCTCTGAGAGGTTAACGACGCCGGTCTCATCTAGGGTCTAGGACCCGGGTGTGACATTTTCCCGGCTATAGGCTCTTTTCAATTGGTTCGATATTATATGAACTCTCTCCAACGTTTTATAAATTAATTCAGGAACAAAAAGTGAAGACTCACCCACATTAAACCATCTAATTGGAGATCTACATCTCCTACCATACAAGTCTTCAAAAGGAGCTATAGATATAGTTGAATGGTAACTATTGTTATAAGAGAACTCAACAAAAGGCAAATGTTTATCCCAATTTTCTTTTAAGTCGATCACACAAGCTCTAAGCATATCCTCAAGGGTTTGAATAGTATGCTCTGCTTGACCATCCAATTGGGGATGAAAAGCAGTTCTTAGGTTCACCTTTGTACCTAACCCTTTTTGGAATGACCTCCAAAACCTATAAGTGAATTGTGCACCCCCATCCGATATGATGGATAATGGAATACCATGGCGACACACAGTCTCATCTATGAAGATCCTTGCATAATACTCCACCAAGTAAGTAGACTTGACGAGAATAAAATGAGCGGACTTGGTCAATCTATCTACAACCACCCGTATGGAGTCATATTATTTTTCTGTCTGAGGCAAACCTAACACAAAATCTATATTAATGTCTTCTCATTTCCAAGTAGGAGCTTGGATTTATTAAAGTAAACCTCCCGATTTTTTGTGTTCGGATTTCACTTGTTGGCAATCTGGACACTTTGCAACAAATTCCGCTATGTCCTTCTTCAAGACTTCCCACACAAACGCTTCACTAAGGTCATGATACATCATTGTATAACCCGGATGAATGGAGTAACGGGACCCACGAGATTCCTTAAGAATTCGGCTCCTCAAGTCATATACATTGAGAACACACAACATTTCTTGATACCTCAAGATACAATCACCCCCCCCACAACGAGAATGACTCATTAGACATACCAATAACCGACTCCTTCAACTCCATCAATGATTTATCAAGGTGTTGTTCGGAATTCACCTCAACCACCAAAGAAGATTCAGAGTTTTGATGGACCATAAAACCACAATTCGGAGAATCTTCCAATTTAAATCCCAAACGAGCCAATTTATGAACATCTTTCACTAGGTCTTTATTGTCTTCTTCTACATGCGACACACTACCCATGGTCATACGAGTTAGAGCATCCGAAACAACATTGGCCTTGCTGGGGTGATAGAGAATACTCATGTTGTAATCATTCAACAATTCCAACCACCTTCTTTGTTGGAGATGTAACTCCTTTTGAATAAACACATATTTAAGACTCTTGTGGTCGGTATAGACATCAACATGGACACCATACAAATAATGCCTCCATATTTTCAAGGCAAATACCACGGCCGCTAACTCAAGATCATGAGTTGGATAATTCTTCTTATGCACCTTAAGTGTTCTGGAGGCATATGCTACTACTTTCCTATGTTGCATAAGCACACACCCCAAGCCAACTCGGGATGCATCACAATTTTCCACAAAGCCCGCGGTACCCTCCGATAGTGTCAATACCTAAGCGGATGCAAGCCTATCTTTTAACATTTGGAAGCTTCTTTCACATGCCTCCGACCAATCAAATTTCACACTCTTTTGGGTCAAGGTAGTCAAGGGAGAATCAATGGACGAAAAACCATCCACAAACCTCCTATAATATGACTCTAGACCTGAGAAACTCCTAATATCGGTTGGAGTCAGCGGCCTAGGCCAATTTTTCACCACCTCGGTTTTTCTTGGATAAGCCTCAACTCCCTCACTTGAGATGATATGACCAAGAAACGCCACCGACCTCAACCAAAACTCACATTTGCTATACTTGGCAAATAATTGATGTTCCTCAAGCACTTGTAACACACCCTCAAGTGGTCCATGTGCTCACCCTCAATTTTTGAATATACAAAGATGTTGTCAATAAAGAAAATGACAAATGAATTTAGGTAATTTCGAAACACCCTATTCATTAAGTCCATAAATGCCGCTGGGGCATTAGTGAGACCAACGGACATTACTAAGAATTCATAGTGACCATATCTAGTTTGAAATGTTGTTTTTGGTATATCTCCACCTCTCACCCTAAGTTGGTGATACCCCAATCTCAAGTCAATCATAGAAAAATAGCTTGCCCCTTCGAGTTGAGCAAACAAGTCATTAATCCGTAGGAGAGGATACTTGTTCTTAATAGTGACCTTATTGAGTTGGCGATAATCAATGCACATTCTAATTGACCCATCCTTTTTCTTCACAAACAATACCGGAGCACCCCATGGAGAAACACTAGGTCTAATGAAGCCTTTGTCTAGTAAGTCCTTGTGTTGAGCCTTCAAATCCTTTAATTCAGCCCGAGCCATCCGAGAAGAAGGAATTGAAATGGGGTTGGTGTCCGCTAGCAAGTCAATACCAAAATCAATTTCCTGTTTGGGAGAAATTCTAGGAAGATCATTAGGTAAGACCTCCGAAAATTCCCTTACTAAGGGGACCATCTCAATAGGAGTAATTTCGAAGTATAAATATTTGACTCTTACAATATGGTATAAACACCCTTTAGTGATCATCTTGCAAGCCCTCAAACAAGAAATGAAACGACCACTAGGAATAGAATTTCCCCCTTCCACTCTAAAATGGGTTCATTAGGAAAATTGAACTTGACAATTCTTGTTCTACAATTAATGGAAGCAAAACAATCATGCTACCAATCCATTCCCAAAATGACATCAAAATCAACCATATCAAGTTCTACTAATTTCAACATTAGTAACTCTATTGGAAAACATTATATGACTATTTTTATATACCCTCTTTGCAACCATCGACTCACCCAGTGGGGTGGACACCATAAAAGGTTCATTTAGAATATCGGGAAAAATATCAAACTTTGTAGCTACCAAAGGAGTAACAAAATATAATATAGCACCCGGATCAAGTAGAGCATATACATCAATAGAGAAGACTCGTAACATATCAGTCACCAGATCGGGAGAACTCTTTTGTTCACCCCTAGAACGAAGTTCATAAAAACGATTCTTCTTTGGAGAATCTACATTAGAACCACTAGTTTGAGCTTCCTCGATTTCTTTGTCTTACCCCTTCAAATAAGGACAATCCCTAAGCTTGCGTCCACTCTTGCCACACCCAAAGCAATTGTCCGTCCCAACAAGGCAATCACCATAATGCTTCTTGCCACACTTTCCACAAATTGGCTTCTTGCTTGGTGAATTAGTACCTTTTCCCTTTTGAGACATATGATTAGACACCCTATAATCACGAGCCTTTGGAAATTTGGAAGGAACTTGATTAGAAAACCTCTTCTTGATCTTGGGCTTGTCTTCAATGTCAAGCCTACCCTTTGAAGAACCACTTTCATAAGACTTGTGTAACAACCCTAAAAATGAATATGCTAAGTAATGTTTAGTGTGTTTAGAATGCCTACGATTAGACCGGGTTCACACGGATTGATGCGCGTAGAACCATACCTTTGAACCCTTGCTACAGCCAAGCCAACTAACTTGGGGAGTTAGTTGAGCTAGAAAAGGTTGGGTCCAGCCATGTAGGGCTCTCGAATACGAAGATTTATTCGAATGAGTCTTTACCGGACTTAAAAAGAGAAAATCTTAGGTTTGAAGGGTCTAGGGGTAAAATGGTCTTTTTCCAGGCTAAGGGTAGTATCGTAATTACCCTAAATATGTAATTAATTGTTTAATTAATAAGGTGGAGGGGTATTTATGGGAGAGAGGGCCGAAAATTGGCCTTTGAGTGAAGTCTTGCTCCACCCGGGTTCGAACCTAGGTGGAAGCAATGATTTAAATTGTTTTTATTTAAATTGGTAAATTAATTTAATTAATTAATATTTATTAGCTGATTTAAGAAAAATGAAAATCAGATATTTATTAAATTAATAAGGAGTCCTAGTTTGACTAATTCCCAAACTAAAACTCCTAATCCTAAAACTACTCTCTCACGCTCATCTCTTTCACGCTCATCTCTCTCACGTCTCTCCACTTCTTTTTCACATTTCTCTGCCAAACAAAAGTACTAAAGCAGAAAAATTACTAAAGTTCTTCACACTTGAAGAACTCAGACGAAAAAAATATAATCAAAACATAAGCAAAAACGTTAGGCAAAGGGAGGTTTTTCCGTCGAGTTGGTGTTGAAGCTTTTGGATTTAGACGTGTGTTTGAAGAAGCTTTGGGCAGCAAGTTCAAGGTTTGAACGTCAAAATAAGGTATGGGTTTTCTTACTCTTGGTCCTTTTCCCAAGAGACCCCTAGGATTCAGTCGATTCTAATCCGAAAACTAGGATTGTTTCCCCGTTGCATGTCCCTGTCACTAGCTCCTATCGATGGTTGTAGGTTGGTATGTCTGCTGGTAGATATTAGGCATGTAATGTGTTTTCGTGATGAATATGTTCATGAATGTGTGTTTGGAATCGTACGACTGATAACCTATGCTTTCCGAAAATATATGTATACTTATGTGTGCAAAGTGTGTGTTTCCGTAGCTCTTGGACACGGATTGGAGCATGGAATGACATGTTTCATGGTTGTATTTCACGTGCACAAACTTGTATAAATCGTGATGTTCATATGAAGTATAATGTGGCTGATTTGAGTGAAAAACTATTAGCTAAATGATTCACGAAATGCCCTAAGAATTAACTCTAAATGTTGATGAAAAGAAGCTGAAAAATGTAACTCAAATTTCCAGCACCTTGTTGGTTAATTTCAGCCAAGTAAAGTTGTTTAATAAGCTATGTAAAATGAAGAAAAATAAGTGAGGTCACTGAGGATCGAACCCGTGACCTCAGCATGTTTAAAATCATTGAAATAATGTGAGAAAAAGAGAATGTGGCATGTGGGATTCGAACCATGTGCCTTGACCGAAAATGAAATAATAAAAATAAGAAATAAGAGGAGTGGGATTGGAACCCACCACCTCTCAGTCATATTTAAGGAGGAATTAAAAGAAAAATAAAAGGGTGAGGCGTGTGGGAATCGAACCCACGACCTCTAGGCAGAATAAAGGAAATTAAGGAGAAAATTAAAGTGGGGCTGTTGGGGTTCGATCCCACACCCTCTCGGCCAACAAGGAGAGAATTAAAAGAAAGGAAAATAAAAGAAAATGAGGTGTGGGGGTTCGATCCCCCATTCTCTAGGTCCCCAAAATGAAATAAAAAAAAAAGAAAATAAGAGAAAAGAAGCGTGTGTGTTGGGGCTCGAACTCGGGTTCCCCAAGACGAATGAGTTAAGTTTAAATAAAAATGTAAGTGCTGTTCAAGGGATTTGAAATCGAGTTCCCTTGCCCAAATTCCGTATTGATACACAAGTCATACGTGAATAATGTTCAAAAATAATGTTGCCTTCATATATCGAAAATGAGATCTTGGCATACTTACAAGATGAATAAGTCTTGTACCACATAATCTTTGGAAGATATGAATCACTTAAACGAACTATGAATGAAGCCTCATGGCTTGTATGTATAGACCCACAAGTCTAGCATACGTTTAAAGTAAGTGAACCTAAGATGTGTGTAATGAAATGATGAAACCCTAGAAGGGTTAAGTAAGAATGTGAACCACACTAAATGGCCAAGTGCATTGGCATATGATGAAATGAACATTCACGTAAAAAGGGGTGAGTAATTATGAAGAGCAAATATGCTAAAGTTAATGAATATGGTGACAACATGATAAGAGGCTAATGTTAAAGATGAGAGTAATCTCAAATGAGCCTAAGTAAATGTTACGAAAACGTACTCACCTATGAGAGTGTAAAGCTAATGAAGAGACCAGTCTCTATGAACACTCTAATGAAAGTATTGAGATTAATGTATACTTAATACTAATGATGAGATGAGAAATCATCTATTGAGCTATGATGTCCTCATACTAGAAGCCACCTTCCATGACGTATGAGTTGAATGTAATGGAACTTTATACTGAGCACCGATAGGCTAGCTATGAGCGGTGATGCCTTTTTTCGAGAAGGGCGGAGGTTCACGTAACTCTCATGAGATGAGACTGTCCGGCATTCCGGGTATGGGTCTCCTTATATCTCCTAGTCTTTCAACCTATACTGCCAATATAGGGATCTAGCAGGGTTCAATCCCCTATATACGCTAGCATGTTTTGGGTCACTTTGGCCGGTGATTCCACCTCTTTTCGGTGTGGGGCAGGCACTGGATTTCATGATGCTCACATGATCTATGTCGGTTAAAGTTCAAGTTCCCAAAGAATGAATGATGCCAGCCTCAAATGATGCACATAATGAAATGAACGATACCAAATGTGTTAGAATAGGATAATCAAGAAGTGAGCCAGACTCAAGTAATGACACTAGGTTATTCTTGATCATTGCACAGCAAACCCGATGAGAGTCTTAAACTACATCCTAGGTATGGCTAGTGTTTACACTAGCTTATGAATAAATGAAATGAAGTACGTATGAATAAATGAAGCAGACTCTGTGTTTGTTAAGGAAGGCTCCCTAGTTGAGGTCCCATATGTTGAGCCCTCATTTTGGGAAGTCTTAATGACAAGTCCATGATTCCAAGGTCTCATGGCATATGAACGAATGATATGAAATATGTTATGTGCTATATGCAATATGTTATGTGCTATGGGTAAGGTGTTATGTGCTGTGTGCAATATGATACGTATGATGATGCATGTTATTCTCATGGCATGACTTTCCTAATCCAATTTGGCAAGTCCACTGACTTTCCAAATCCAAATTTGGCAGGTCCACTAACTTTCCTAATTCTAATTTGGCAAGTCTACTGACTTGACTTTCCATAAATCATGTTGTTAGGAAAGAGCTATTCTTACTCATGCATGTCCTTGGTGTGTCCTTGCATATACCCATACTTAGTACAAGTGTGTACTAATCCCATACAACTCTATATTTTTAGGTGCAGGCACAGGTGGACGTTAAAGCTTACAGTACGACATTGCAGCTATCCGGGCGTGGAGCTTTCATCCGGATTTGGTAGGTCTTCATGCTTTCGAGGATGTCTACTGTTATTATCTAGCTTAGATGTAGGCTTTAGCTAGTGGAGCATGTTCCACTAGTGTTTCTTTCTCATTTTATTTCAGACATTGTATTGGTTCCATTTTGGCAAGTATACTCTTAATGCAGTATTGAACTATTTCTTTCAGTTGATGATCTTAATGTTAGATGATTGATTGTGAACGTATATGAATTTAAGTAGAATTATATACATGCATGTTAAGGAACAAAAAGTTCAAATTTTCCGCTAAAATTAACCTAGATGAAGTAACGATGATGTATGTAGGCTGGTCTGCGACCTCTAAGAGGTCAACGACGCCGGTCTCGTCTGAGGTCTAGATTTCGGTTGTGACAAAGTTGGAATCAGAGCACTAGGTTAAATTCCGAGGATAATAATTTCACATCAACCACATTGAGTAGTTTCTAAGTCATGGTAGTGAAGTGAACCACTATCCTGAATTAGAGACTGCATGATGCGTAGGAAAATTTCCATTCTTCTGTTCTTATCGTGCTTTTCCTAATGTCTGATTTCTTGGTGTTATGAGCGTGTCTAACATCAATTCTTATTATTTTTAGAGAATGAATACTAGGAGGAACATTGGTCAGAGGAGAGGAGGAGCAACTGCTGGGTGCAATCAGGTTACACCCCAGGCTCCACCTGAAGGAGTGGCTATGCCGGTTAACCCAGCTAGGTTGACTGATGCAGAGGTGCGGGCATCTCTGGTCCATATGGCACAAGTCATCACTATGCAGGCCCAGGCCATGACTGCCCAGGCCAACCGGCAGAATGTTCAGAGGGAGACCCACTGGTACGTAGCATGGCTGATAGGCTGCGAGACTTTACGAGGATGAATCCTCCTATTTTCACAGGGTCCAAGACTTCAGAGGATCCCCAGGAGTTCATGGATGAGGTACACAAGATTTTGGTGGCCATGGGGGCCACAGATACTGAGAAGGCTGAACTGGCTTCCTATCAGCTCAAGGATGTTGAACAGACTTGGTGCAAGATGTGGCAAGATAGCCGAGCTTTGGGCGGAGTTCCGATCACTTGGGAGCTGTTTAAGATAGCCTTCCTGGAGATATTCTTCCCCAGGGAGATGACGGAGGCCAAGGTTGAGGAGTTTATCAATCTTAAGCAGGGATCAATGACAGTCAGTGAGTATTCCCTGAAGTTTGTTAAATTATCCAGGTATGCTACTTCCCTTGTATCTAACAACAGGGATGAGATGAGTACTGAAGTTTGTTAAACTGTCCAGGTATGCTACTTCCATTGTATCTAATAGCAGGGATGAGATGAGTAGGTTCCTCACAGGAATCACAGGAGATTTGGAGGAGGAGTGTTGGGCTGCGATGCTCCACGATAACATGGACCTCTCCAGGTTGATGGTGCATGTCCAGTAGGTGGAGGACAACCGGAAGAAGAGGGGCGTCCGTGATTCTAGGAGGCCTAAGCCTCATGATTAGTCAGGTCCTAGAAATGGAGGCAACATGAATAACTTTGCCGTGTGAGCAGCCCAGATTTAAAAAGGGGCAACAGAGTTCAGGGAACTTTAACTTTCAGAGGAGTACATCACCTAGAGGAGGCAGACCCGATCCCAAGAAGGGCAATAGAGGTGATATGCAGCATCCCAGAAAGGACTGTGCTAAGTGTGGCCATGCTCATGGTGGAGAGTGCAAACAGGGCACTAATGCCTGCTTCGGTTGCGGTAAGACCGGGCACATGGTTAAGGACTGCCCACAGAACAGGGGTCAGGCTGGAGGTAATGCTCAGCCTAGGCCTAATCCACAGGGTGCAGCAGCAGCCGAGCCTCCTAAGAGGAACAGATTCTACGCCCTGGAGGGAAGGGAGGAGTAGGAGAAGTCCGCTGATGTGGTCACAGGTATGCTGCAAGTATTCTCAACTTCTGTTTATGCTTTACTTGATCCAGGGTCTACACTTTCCTTTGTAACTCCTTTGCTTGCTCTCACTTTTGAGATATTGCCTGAAGTTTTGCATGATCCTATAGTGGTTAGTACACCCTTAGGAGAAAATGTAAGAGCTGATAGAGTGTACAAGGATTGCCCAATAGTTGTATGTGGTAGGACTATGTGTGCAGACTTGGTTGAGTTACCTCTGAACAATTTTGACACCATTCTTGGCATGGACTGGCTTCATAGTTGTTATGCTTGTATGGATTGCCGTAGTAGGGTTGTCAGATTTTGTTTCCCTAATGAGGTAGAGCTGGTCTGGGAGGGATACAACTCGAGTCGTCCTAATCCCTTGATTTCGAACCTTAAGGCCAATAAAATGATGTCCAAGGGGTTATTGTGTCATCTTGTGTGTGTTAATGATTTAGATCATGACATTCCTTCCATAGACTCAGTGCCTGTAGTGAATGAGTTCCAAGATGTATTTCCCGATGATTTGCCTGGAGTTCCTCCCCCTCGAGAGATTGACTTTGGTATCGACTTTGAACCCGATACTAAACCAATTTCAATTCCTCCTTACAGAATGGCTCCAGCTGAACTCAAAGAGTTGAAGCTGCAGTTAAAAGACCTCACTGATAAGGGTTTCATTCAGCCGAGCATACCCCTTAGGGCGCTCCAATGTTGTTTGTGAAAAATAAAGATGGAACTCTTAGAATGTGTATCGATTATCGGCAGCTCAACAAAGTCACTATAAAGAATAAGTATCCACTTCCCAGAATAGATGACTTGTTCGATCAGCTCCAAGGGTCTAGTTTCTTCTCTAAGATTGATCTTCGTTCAGGGTATCATCAGCTTAGGTTTAGGGATGAAGATCTCCCAAAGACAGCCTTTTATACCCGTTATGGTCATTATGAGTTCTTAGTCATGTCATTTGGTCTCACTAATGCACCAGCTGCATTTATGGACCTCATGAAACGAGTCTTCCGTGAATACCTTGATTCTTTCGTCATAGTATTCATTGATGACATCCTCATCTACTCTAGGACCAAGGAAGAGCATGAACATCATTTGAGACTAACCTTGCAGGTACTTAGACAACATCAGCTGTATGCCAAATTCAACAAGTGTGAATTCTGACTTAGATCAGTGACCTTCCTGGGTGATGTTGTGTCCGATCAGGGTGTGGAGTTGGACCCTAGGAAGACTGAGGCTGTGAAGAACTGGACAAAACCTCTTACTCCCACCGATATCCATAGCTTTCTGGGATTGGCTGGTTACTACCGCAGGTTCGTGGAGGGTTTTTCTTCGCTGCCCCACTGACAGCTTTGACTAAGAAGAAGGCTAAGTTCGAATGGACGGAGACTTGTGAGAAGAGTTTCCAGGAGCTCAAAGATAGACTCACTTCAGCCCTGGTGCTTACTTTGCCTAAGTGTGGTAAGAATTACACTGTTTATTGTGATGCATCTAGGGTTGGTTTGGGTTGTGTTCTTATGCAGGTTGGTAAGGTGATAGCTTATGCGTCCAGACAGCTCAAGGTTCATGAGAAGAATTATCCCACTCATGACCTAGAGTTGGCAGCTGTGGTGTTTGCACTGAAGCTGTGGAGGCACTACTTGTATGGAGTGCATGTGGATGTGTTCACAGACCACAAGACTCTCCAGTACGTGTTCACACAGAGGGAGTTGAATCTACGTCAGCGGAGATGGTTGGAGCTGTTGAAGGACTATGATATGAATGTCCACTACCATCCAGGTAAGGCTAATGTTGTAGCTGATGCTTTGAGCAGGATGAGCATGGGAAGTACAGCCCACGTTGAGGATGAGAAGAAGGAGTTGGTGAAAGAAGTACACAGACTGGCCAGACTGGGTGTGCGGTTGGTTGACTCTACTAGTGGGGGTGTTTCAGTTCATCCTAGTTATGAATCATCCTTGGTAGTTGAAGTCAAGTAGGGTCAGCATCTCGATCCTGTGTTGATGGAGCTGAAGGACTCAGTGTTGATAAAGATGAATGAGTCTTTTGCTTTGGGAGGTGACGACGTACTTAGGTACCAGAACAGGCTGTGTGTACCAGATGTGGATAATTTGTGGACCAGGATTGTTGCAGAAGCCCATGGTTCCAGATATTCCATACATCCAGGTTCCACCAAGATGTATCATGATCTTAAACAGATCTATTGGTGGGATGGCATGAAGAAGGACATTGCAGATTATGTGGCCAAGTGTCCTAATTGTCAGCAGGTTAAGGCAGAACATCTTAAGCCTGGCGGTCTTACTCAAATTATTGAGGTTCCGACTTGGAAATGGGAGGCCATAAATATGGACTTCGTGGTTGGTCTTCCGAGGACTAGGAGACAACATGACTCCATATGGGTTATTGTGGACAGGATGACTAAGTCTGCCCACTTTATCCTTGTGAAGTCTACTTATAGAGCCGAGGATTATGCGAGACTCTACATTGATGAGATTGTGAGATGGCATGGGATTTCTTTGTCTATCATTTCAGATAGAGGAGATCAGTTTACTTCACGTTTCTGGAGATCCTTCCAGAAGAGCTTAGGCACACAGGTGAAGCTTAGTACTGCCTTTCATCCTCAAACTGATGGGCAGGCAGAGCGCACCATTCAGACATTGGTGGACATGCTGAGGGCGTATGTGATTGACTTCAAGTGTAGCTGGGATGACCATCTACCTTTGATAGAGTTCTCGTATAATAATAGCTATCACTCCAGCATTGGGATGGCACCGTTTGAGGCACTGTATGGTAGGAGGTGTAGATCTCCAGTTGGGTGGTTCGAGGTTGGAGAGTCATCCATTTTGGGTCCAGATATCATTCATGAGGCCTTAGAAAAGGTCAGGGTGATTAGGGACAGGTTGGCTACTGCTTACAGTCGACAGAAGTCTTATGCAGACAATAGTAAACGGCCCTTAGAGTTTGATGTTGGTGACCAGGTCTATTTAAAGATATCACCTATGAAGGGGTGATGAGGTTTGGCACGAAGGGGAAGATGAGTCCGAGGTATGTTGGGCCATATGAGATCCTACAGCGTGTGGGTGAGGTGGCCTATGAGTTGGCATTGCCTGCGGAGCTAGCTTCTGTCCATCCAGTCTTTCAAGTATCCATGTTAAAGATGTACCTAGGTGATCCAGCATCAATTCTACCTGTGGAAGGTTTGGGGGATGATGAAGACTTGACCTATGAGGAGGTACCTGTTGAGATCTTAAACAGACAGGTCAAGCGGCTGAGGAAAGGAGATTGCCACAGTGAAGGTATTGTGGAGGAATCATCTTGTTGAGGGTGCTACGTGGGAGGCCGAGGCCGATATGAGATCCCGCTACCCTCATTTTTTCAGCTTTTGAGGTTAGACTTCCTACTCTTAAGTCGAAGTTTCCTTATATCTCCATTCCTTGTTGCTATTGCTTGACTGTGCATAGTGATTATGTTATGTTATGACTGGCATTATGCTAGATAGTTAGTAGTGTCATTCGGGGACGAATGTTCCTAACGGGGGGATAATGTAACAACCCTAAAAATGAATATTCTAAGTAATGTTTAGTGTGTTTAGAATGCTTACGATTAGACCGGGTTCACATGGATTGATGCGCGTAGAAACAGAGCTCTAAACCCTTGCTACAGCCAAGCCAACTAACTTGGGAGTTAGTTGAGCTCGAAAAGGTTGGGTCCAGCCATGTAGGGCTCTCGAATACGAAGATTTACTCGAATGAGTCTTTACCAGACTTAAAAAGGAAAAATCTTAGGTTTGGAGGGTCTAGGGGTAAAATGGTCTTTTTCCAGGCTAAGGGTAGTATCGTAGGGTCTAGGGGTAAAATGGTCTTTTTTCAGGCTAAGGGTAGTATCATAATTACCCTAAATATGTAATTAATTGTTTAATTAATAAGGTTTGTGTGTGTGTGTGTGTGGGGGGAGGGGTATTTTGGGGAGAGAGGGCCAAAAATTGGCCTTTGAGTGAAGTCTTGCTCCACCCGGGTTCGAACCTAGGTGGAAGCAATGATTTAAATTGTTTTTATTTAAATTGGTAAATTAATTTAATTAATTAATATTTATTAGCTGATTTAAGAAAAAGGAAAATCAGATTTTTATGAAATTAATAAGGAGTCCTAGTTTGACTAATTCCCAAACTAAAACTCTTAATCCTAAAACTACTCTCTCACGCTCATCTCTCTCACGTCTCTAAACTTCTCTTTCACGTTTCTCTGCCAAACAAAAGTACTAAAGCAGAAAAATTACTAATGTTCTTCACACTTGAAGAACTCACACGAAAAAAATATAATCAAAACATAAGCAAAAACGTTAGGCAAAGGGAGGTTTTTCCGTCGAGTTGGTGTTGAAGCTTTTGGATTTGGATGTGTGTTTGAAGAAGCTTTGGGCAGCAAGTTCAAGGTTTGAACGTCAAAATAAGGTATGGGTTTTCTTACTCTTGGTCCCTTTCCCAATAGACCCCTAGGATTCAGTCGATTCTAATCCGAAAACTAGGATTGTTTCCCCGTTGTATGTCCCTGTCACTAGATCCTATCGATGGTTGTAGGTTGGTATGTCTGCTGGTAGATATTAGGCATGTAATGTGTTTACGTGATGAATATCTTCATGAATGTGTGTTTGGAATCGTACAAATGATAACCTATGCTTTCCGAAAATATGTGTATAAGTATGTGTGCAAAGTGTGTGTTTCCGTAGCTCTTGGACACGGATTGGAGCATGGAATGACATGTTTTATGGTTGTATTTCACGTGCACAAACTTGTATAAATCGTGATGTTCATATGAAGTATAATGTGGCTGATTTGAGTGAAAAACTATTAGCTAAATGATTCACGAAATGCCCTAAGAATTAACTCTAAATGTTGATGAAAAGAAGCTGAAAAATGTAACTCAAATTTCCAGCACCTTGTTGGTTAATTTCAGCCAAGTAAAGTTGTTTAATAAGCTATGTAAAATGAAGAAAAATAAGTGAGGTCACTGAGGATCGAACCCGTGACCTCACCATGTTAAAAATCATTGAAATAATGTGAGAAAAAGAGAATGTGGCATGTGGGATTCAAACCCATGTGCCTTGACCGAAAATGAAATAATAAAAATAAGAAATGAGAGGAGTGGGATTCGAACCCACCACCTCTCAGTTAGATTTAAGGAGGAATTAAAAGAAAAATTAAAGGGTGAGGTGTGTGGGAATCGAACCCACGACCTCTAGGCAGAATAAAGGAAATTAAGGAGAAAATTAAAGTGGGGCTGTTGGGGTTCGATCCCACACCCTCTCGGCCAACAAGGAGAGAATTAAAAGAAAGGAAAATAAAAGAAAATGAGGTGTGGGGGTTCGATCCCCCATTCTCTAGGTCCCCAAAACGAAATAAAAGAAAAAAAAAGAGAAAAGAAGAGAAAAGAAGCGTGTGTGTTGGGGCTCGAACTCGGGTTCCCCAAGACGAATGAGTTAAGTTTAAATAAAAATGTAAGTGCTGTCCAAGGGATTTGAAATCGGGTTCCCTTGCCCAAATTCCGTATTGATACATAAGTCATACGTGAATAAATGTTCAAAAATAATGTTGCCTTCATAGATCGAAAACGAGATCTTGGCATACTTACAAAATGAATAAGTCTTGTACCACATAATCTTAGAAAGATATGAATCACTTAAACGAACTATGAATGAAGCGTCATGGCTTGTATGTATAGACCCACAAGTCTAGCATACGTTTAAAGTAAGTGAACCTAAGATGTGTGTAATGAAATGATGAAACCCTAGAAGGGTTAAGTAAGAATGTGAACCACACTTAATGGCCAAGGGCATTGGCATATGATGAAATGAACATTCACGTAAAAAGGGGTGAGTAATTATGAAGAACAAATGTGCTAAAGTTAATGAATATGGTGACAACATGATAAGAGGCTAATGTGAAAGATGAGAGTAATCTCAAATGAGCCTAAGTAAATGTTATGAAAACGTACTCACCTATGAGAGTGTAAAGCTAATGAAGAGACCAGTCTCTATGAACACTCTAATGAAAGTATGAGATTAATGTATACTTAATACTAATGATGAGATAAGAAATCATCTATTGAGCTATGATGTCCTCATACTAGAAGCCACCTTCCATGACGTATGAGTTGAATGTAATGGAACTTTATACTGAGCACCGATAGGCTAGGTATGAGCGGTGATGCCTTCTTTTGGGAAGGGTGGAGGTTCATGTAACTCTCATGAGATGAGACTGTCCAGCATGCCGGGTATGGGTCTCCTTATATCTCCTAGTCTTTGAACCTATACTGCTAATATAGGGATCTATCAGGGTTCAATCCCCTATATACGCTAGCATGTTTTGGGTCCCTTTGGCCGGTGATTCCACCTCTTTTCGGTGTGGGGCAGACACTGGATTTCATGATGCTCACATGATCTATGTCGGTTAAAGTTAAAGTTCCCAAAGAATGAATGAGGCCATCCTCAAATGATGCACATAATGAAATGAACGATACCAAGGGTGTTAGGATAGGATAATCAAGAGGTGAGCCAGACTCAAGTAATGACACTAGGTTATTCTTGATCATTGCACAACAAACCCGATGAGAGTCTTAAACTACATCCTAGGTATGGCTAGTGTTTATACTAGCTTATGAATGAATGAAATGAAGTACGTATAAATGAATGAAGCAGACTCTGTGTTTGTTAAGGAAGGCTCCCTAGTTGAGGTCCCATATGTTGAGCCCTCATTTTGGGAAGTCTTAATGACAAGTCCATGATTCCAAGGTCTCATGGCATATGAACGAGTGATAAAAATATGTTATGTGCTATATGCAATATGTTATTTGCTATGGGTAAGGTGTTATGTGCTGTGTGCAATATGATACGTATGATGATGCATGTTACTCTTATGGCATGACTTTCCTAATCCAATTTGGCATGTCCACTGACTTTCCAAATCCAAATTTGGCAGGTCCACTAACTTTCCTAATGCAAATTTGGCAAGTCTACTGACTTGACTTTCCATAAATCATGTTGTTAGGAAAGAGTTATTCTTACTCATACATGTCCTTGGTGTGTGCTTCCATATACCCATACTTAGTACAAGTGTGTACTAATCCCATACAACTCTATATTTTTAGGTGCAGGCACAGGTGGACGTTAGAGCTTACAGTACGACGTTGCAGCTATTCGGCCGTGGAGCTTTCATCCGTATTTGGTAGGCCCTCATGCTTTCGAGGATGTCTACTGTTATTATCTAGCTTAGATGTAGGCTTTAGCTAGTGGACCATGTTCCACTAGTGTTTCTTTCTCATTTTATTTCAGACATTGTATAGGTGCCATTTTGGCAAGTATACTCTTAATGCAGTATTGAACTATTTCTTTCAGTTGATGATCTTAATGTTAGATGGTTGATTGTGAACGTATATGAATTTAAGTAGAATGATATACATGCATGTTAAGGAACAAAAAGTTCAAATTTTCCGCTAAAATTAACCTAGATGAAGTAACGATGACGTATGTAGGTTGGTCTGTGACCTCTGAGAGGTCAACAACGCCGGTCTCGTCTGAGGTCTAGATTCCGGTCGTGACAACTTGGCATTCTTAGCCTCCTAGTCTTTCTCCTCTTCCTAGTTTCTTCCACTTGTTGACCGTGAATCATGAGACGAGAGATATTCATATTATCATGAAGCATAGCCGAACGATATTCTTCTTTCAAGTCATTGGACACCCCGATAAGAAAATGACTCATCTCATCCCTTGGGTTTGAAACCAAGGACGGAGCGTACTTGGACAATTTAGTGAATCAAGAAGTAGTCAAGTACACTCATACCTTCTTGACGAAGGTTGATGAATTCTTCCACTTTTGCTTCCCTCATCTCTCTAGGAAATAACCTATCAAGGAAAGCATTCTTGAAGATCTCCCAAGTACCGGACCACGTCTTAGTGCCTTATTATCCCTCCATTGCACATAATATGTTTGGGCCACATCTTTGAGTTGATAGGCCGTGAACTCGGCATTCTAAATCGAGGTCACACCCATAGAATAGAGAATCTTATAAAACTCATCGAGGAAATCTTGTGGGTCATCATATGACCTTGACCCGAAGATCATAGGTGGATTCATTCTATCAAAGTCTCTCCAACGCGACTCCATAGTTCTTGCATGTTGAGCCACTCGGGGTTCAACCTCTCTATTCACTTTAGCCATCATGGCTTGGACTTGAGAAGTGACGGCATTGGCTTGAGAGGTCATGTCTTGAGTCAAAGTTAGAAAAGCTTCCCTTATATCTCCATCGGTTAATGGTGGAGGGGAACCAGAACTTGATAACCCATAGTAACTTCTTCAAGTGGAGGAACTATCATGACCATCAAGCACCCCCTAGAATCTAGGGATAACCCTTGGATCGTGATACGGGCGTACTTGACCATTTGGGGTCTCATACAAGCCCTTTAACTGTCGTTCATTACATAAGATATGAAAAGTAGTGCGAAATTTAAAACTTTTCACGAATAATTAAATAAAGGAAGTGTTTCATAAATACTAGAGAATCTCATCATCACAAGTCAACTTTAAGACACGACATAAATATCACGGGGACACGGCCCTTTACATTAAAAGAAAAACATAATAAGTCTTTATATAAGAAACTAAGAAAAGAACTATGCCCACGAATATATGAGGACATACTTTGTCTTGAGAAAAACTTTCCCAAGCTTCACCTTCAAACCTTCAAAGCTTCCAATCTATACTTATAGAGTATAGAAAAGTATGGGGTTAGTACAAACAATGTACTAAGTACGGCATATGCAAAAACATGTAAAAAAGGGACATTTTAGTAAAATACGCTTTCATGCCAAATAATTATAACATTCATGAATTTAGAAGCACAACAACATACGAAACATCATTTAACACTTAAGGAAGGATTTCCATAATTTTAACAAAAAAGGAGCATTTACACTAACTTACCAAACATAACAGTAACCCCTTCATTCATACGGACTTCACGTAAGTACTCTTCTCAAATAGGACTCTTAGGTCACACTAAGTGCAATGTGGGAGTAGCATCCCATACTACTAGTCCCACTTAGAGCTCCTAATGGATTCCCATGGATTGAGCACTTTACAATAATGTAACCAAAATCACAGTGAAATATAGAAAACATTACAGTGAGTTAAAAGGCTTTACAATGAACTAAAGACTCCAACAATGGTAATTTCCAAGGCATTACCAATGAGGAAGTGAACTCATTTCCGTATGAGTTTCCCTACCGAAGGATTCTAAGACTCTACAAGGTAAGACATGAAGAAAACGTCTAAAAACTTCCTTCAATACACACCAAAGTGATCCTCAAGACTACCCATTTTGGCTTACTAACCTCGGGAGAACAAGTCACCACTCAATCACAAGATATTAGAAAAACACGCAACAAAACACCAAAGACTTCCATTACGGAATGATTACTTAGTGCAATGAGTAGATAGAGTCCCATACCACCACCTACCCTAAGTAGTACACTCTTTTAGAAGGTTTGGCACCAAGTCTTCACTTTCGGAAGGTCCTACTTAGTGCAATGGATAGATAGCGTCCCATACCACCACTTACCCTAAGTAGAACGTTCTTTTAGAAGACTTAGTTCATTCAATTCACATAGGTATCACATTCTTTTAGAAGACTTAGTACTTTCATTACTTTTGTTGGGGCTTAGCTTAACCGACAATGACCATGAGAGCTAGATATGGAATCCCGATATAAACCCATATCAGATGAGGGATCCTTACTTGCCTAGAGTAAGGTCATACTTATTATCTTTTACATGGCTTTCCTAATAGCTACACATATGTGGCACATAGTTAAGGGATGAGGATATTTCTACTAAGTAACTCATTCTCTACTAACGAGGAGTACTCATCTCAAGAGATACATTGGAATACAACATCTAAACTCACGAAGAGTAATCCACCTCTTCTTCATATCCTCTAGGTGCTAGGCATAACTCCCCACGGATTCTCAACATTATAAACTATAGGTTAAGGATAAATAGTGAATACGACATCCCAACTCACGAAGGGCATTTATCCTCCAACCTATCTTGGAAATCTCATTAGGAATAGTGGGGTTGCTACTAAACACTTCATCTCAACTCACGAAGAGTGTTCACCCCAAGACTCCTATTTTTACTCAACTTAGCTTTATACATTCACTTAAGTGTGTGTGTGTACATGTGAGTACACCTTGAATATAAGCATCATTTCATGCACATTACTTCTATACATGCTTTAGACCTTCATTCATCAACTCACACACCATACATACTTCACATAATCATATATTTCATTTAGGCATAATCTAGGTCAAACATGTAATTCAAGCTTCACAAACACAATACGAGACTAATTTCCAATATCTCTTCATTTCACATATTAGACCTTTAAAACCATACTCACAATGCATACTAAGTAATATCAAGTTCATCAAGTAAACACCGCCACCAAAAAGGTGGACCATACCACTCAAGAGCAATTTATAATAAGGATTACACAATATAAGCAACTCACCATTAAATCAATCCATCACAACCTCTAATCATTTTCTCAATATTTCATCATAATAAGGCCCTTAGGGCAGTAGCTAAACAAACATATTAACACAAGAAAACCAAAGTTCATTCTCTACACCAACATGTTCACTTAACCCATTTCTTAAGTTAAAAATTTAAAATATGCATAAACATGAGTTCATAAGGTTTTTGACATTAAAATAATCAATTAATTCTAGAATAAACACATTTGAATCATTAAAACACTTTTACAAGAAGAGCCATGCCTGGAATCAAAGATAGAAGAAAGTAGAGTTTGAAAACCCTTTTTGAAATCTTTTGGAATTGACTCCTTGAATGGAAGAGTGTTCAAGGATGGATACAATACCTAAAATACAAGACAACACACTGATTTTTGATGAAGAACACGCCCAAACCAGACCTCCTAGCTCTTCTTGACTTTTAGCTTCCAAAGAGACTTGAGAGAGAATTCTAAGGGAGAGGGGTTTTGGTTTTGGGAAAGTGAAGTCTAAAATTAGGTATTAGGGTTTAAAACACTTTAATATACCTAATAAATACCTAAAACTAACGTCCTAGGGTCATAAAATACTTGGGGTGAATTTCCCAAACACCCCAAGAGTTAACAGGAAAAGACAGCTTTTGGGACAGTGTCAATCGACGGATGGGGACCAACGGACCGTCTGTCCACCAAAGGTCCGTTGGTTGGATCTCGTGGTTTGAGAATTAGATCCATTTGGATCTTGTCCATCCTTACTTTCAGGGACAATCAATGCCCTAGGTGGACGGACCGTTGATTGACCAACGGACCGTCCTTTGGGTTGTCGTTCGGTCACTGTTTTCGAAGCTTTGGTCCAAGTCTTGGGCCCTTCTCAAGGGCCCCCTTGTGGGTCCTAGGTGGGGTCATACCCAAACTTTAAACCCCTAAAGTAAGTAATGTAGGTCTTAGGAACATCCCACACCAATTTCAAACAAAACAAACACGTAAAACTCACTCAAACACATATAAGACACACAAGTACTATCTAAGGCATATATTCCGAACGTCATGGACGTTCTTGGTCGTTTGACCTCCAAACTTAACCAAACCTTACACACTGCCTAAGAACACCAAAGTAACTCATTTTAACTTAAAATTAACTCTAGAAACCATCAGTAAGCTCTAGTTCACTTTAGTTCATTTTAGGGCGTTACATTCTCCCCCACTTGGGATAACGTTCGTCCTCGAATGATACTAAAACTCTAGGACCATCAAGGACTAACTTAGCATAACATACCACATTGAAATCATGATCAAAACATCATAAATCAAAGAATTAACTATCAAGGAGCATCATTTAACACTTTCAAACACTAGCAACATAAGCAACTTTTGCCAAACTTCACAAATTTCAAAACTCAACCTTAAACTTCTTTTATGGAGGAACTAACTTCTCCAACATTAAGCATGCTCATATAAAACACTTTTGCATACAATGAAACTTCAATCAAGGCAAGACAATGTTTTCTAAATGCATAAATCTTACAGTGAGCATTCACTGTATCACTTATAAGCATGTCAAATTTTTTCGAAAATCCATTCTTTGAGCAATTTATCAAAATGACATGATCATATGCACTATAAAACCACATAAAATCATTTCATAACATAAAAAGAACAATCATAAAGGTTTAAGACTTACCAAGACCATCAAATCCGGATTAGTTATCCTTCCTAGCTCCAATCCGATAGGAAAGGTTCTTCTTGGGAGCATTAGGATCTAGGGAAGCTTGATTGACATATTTCCCTCTTGCTTTGATGCTAGGGCAGTCCCTCATCTTGTGGCCTTTGCTACCACAACTAAAACAACAATTCGTTCCGGCAAGACACTTACCCGAGTGTTGCTTTCCACAAGTAGGACACCTATCCCTTTCAAAAGTGTGGCCACCACCTTGGGAATGTTGACTTGAAGCCCTATCCTTGTTTTCCATGGAAGAATATTGGTGATATAACCTCTTTTTAAGCTTTTAGTGACTAGAATCATCCGACCTAGGCCTCTTACCCTCTTGCCTTATCTTCCTAATTTTTGACTCCTCAATTTGTTGTGCATAAACCATGATTCTAGAGATATCCATATCATTAAGAAAAATTTCCGTACGACACTCTTTCTCCACCAAGATAGACACTCCCATCACAAATTTGTTCATTCTAGTCCTAGGGTTGGCTACCATGGTTGGGGCGTACTTAGAGAGTTGGGTGAATTTGATAGAGTACTCTTGCACACTCATTCCCCCTTGACAAAGGTTCATGAATTCAACCATCTTCTTCTCCCTCCACTCTAAGAGAAAGAACCTATCTAGGAAAGCCTCTTTGAATTCCTACCAATCAACCGGACCTGTTTCTAAGGGTCTCTCACCCCTCCATTGATCAAACCACACTTGAACAACATCCTTAAGTTGGTAAGTGGCTAACTCCGCTTTCTCCCTAGGGGTCACACCCATTGCATCTACCACTTTGAAAACCTCATCTATGAAACCTTGTGGATCTGATCCACCTTAGTGCTATGAAAAGTAGGAGGGTTGATCCTCATGAAATCCAGAATCCTAGAAGCGGGTGTACTAGCATTTGGTTGGGGTCTATCTCCTTAATTAGCTTGGGCAACAAAGTGATTGTTGATGACATGAGCTTCAGCCGTCATGAGTTGGATCAAGTTCATTAGGGAAACCCTAAACTCTTCATTAGTCATATCATGTTACGACCCGAGGGTATACCCTAAAAGTTATGGTATTCTCGAATCCTAACACGGCGTGGTCAACCTCTCAGAGGTCTAAGACAAGCCTCTTAGCGTACCTTCATTTCATACTCATAAAAATAGCAGAAAATTTAAAACTTTTCGTAGCACATCATATGATAGAACATCACTTCATATATATATAAAAATACTTCATAATACATAGTTAGAATCTAATTGTCTCTTTTCCATCTTAAGACACAACTCAATAGAATAGAATAGGGACACGATCCTTAATAACATAAAATAATATCTAAGCTATTACATTAACTTTAAGAACATCTTGACATAGGCAACCCTTGAATCATAAGGTATCCTTACTTGAAATTGGGAGATCTATCCAAGCTCTTCACCTAGGAGACATCCTCTAGCCATCACCACCTACACTTTGTGTAAAAAGATGAAGAAGAATATTGGTAGTAAAAGAATGCACTAAGTATGGCAACCATGCAAAAACATGCATTTAAAGAGTACATTTCTTTTGAAGACATGCAAAATGTCTTTTTAGTAAACTTCATGAACATAGACACATATAAGCTTAATATAGTTCACATACATCATATAGACATGGATAATACTCATAATAATACATAAAACTATTTATCATACTTATAAGCATATTCAATACACATCATACATTACCTCTCTTTTATTTTACTTCTTTTCTTAAGTAACCCTCAAGTGTACCTAGTGCAATGAATCACCTTAAGGTCACCTTACAATAGTCTTTCATAATCACAACCACATATATTCACAAGTCATAAGCACATCAAAGACATCAACTTCACATAAGGACCATCACCTAAGAAAACTCCTAAGTCACACTAGTGCAATGTGTAGGTAGCATCCCATAATACTACTTCCACCAAGTGTACCTAAGAAGTCACCCTAGACTAGGCATAACATACTCAACAAGTCATAACATATTCATTTATAACTAGACAAAAAGCCACATACTTTATATCATCATATACGGACTTTTTCCTTTACTACAACCTTAGTTAAAAATTATTTAGTTCGTATCATAGGTAAACTACCCCCATAACCCCTTCACAAGCTTAGTTGTGCAATGTACACATGGAGTCACATACCCCCACATATACTAAGTAAACTCATTTAAAAGACACAAGTGTAATTCACATGCATAGTCATAATTCATATATTAACATAACAAGATCACTTAACATGCATTCATACAAATCATGCACAACATAAGTCTTTACTTCATAAGTGTCTCCAATCTTATCCTTTCTTGAAGTCATCCAGTGCAATGTATAGGTAGGGTCCATAGTCCTCCCATACCAAGTACATTCCTCAAGGAATTTAGATTAATTAGAGTTCATATTCTTATCATAGTTAATTATTAACCTTCGCGAGACATAGCCATAACCCACATAGACCATGTGAGCTACATGGAATCCTGTGTTCTACTCCCACACCAAAAAGAGAGGGTAACACTTGCCTAAGGTTCAACCATTCGTACATAGCTTATCTAGGTGGATCCACTAAGCTAGAGTCCTATGTGGGCACATAGTTAAGGGAAAATGAGATTGTTTCTAGAAACTTTGATTACTAATCGTGAAGGTTTCCATCTCATGAGACAACATATACCTTGGGAATCAACAGTACTAGTCGTGAAGAAACCCATGTGGGAGGCCGGACCTACTAACGTGAGACCTCCATCTCATTTACATGCCCTTTAGGTGCTAAGCAATAACTCCCTTTTAAAACATATTTAAGCCTTTAGATAACTTTAGTTCATAAATAATAGGCCTTAGGGACTTACTCCCTCATATATCATATAGCTCAAAGGTATCTAAGATGAGAATTCTACATTCATCATAGAACCTACATTATGTGAGAATGTCCTTTCACATAATCATATCATATTCATACATGCATATGTGTGTGTACATATATGTGAGATCTACCTTCGCATAAACACCTTTAGGAACACATGTTCATAACTTCATAAAACATATACTTTACATGCATAGAAATAGGTAATGATGCATAGGAGAACTATCCTTTCTTTAATCATCATAAATATCCTACTCATAGATATGCATGAAGTGTGTGTGTGTACATTGGTCAACAAGATCACATAATGACTATCACATAGTATTGAGGAAGCCACCCTCTAAAAACCACAACACATGTACAACATTATTCAAGTCTCAAGTCATACATATATATAGAGTATTGAGGACTATAGACTATTACATCATAGGAGACACTAACATATTCGACATTAGAATATAAGACTCCTAGCATACTTTGATCATACATTCATATAGGGTTCATATGGGTAGGGGTCATTCTACAAAGACATTGTTCATCATTAGCCATATGGACCACACCTAACCCTAACATGATCATCACACATATACATATAACATCATCTCCACACCTACGTTAAACAAGTATTGTAGAGGACTATACATATAACATCACATAACATCAATTCACTTAGACATGATAATAGAATCAAGGCTAAATGCTTAAACTTCCTAACATAGAAATCATCATATCAATTCATATTGCATATAATGACTTAAAAGCCATAATAATAACACATAAACATGTACAAGAATGTAAACACTGCCACCAAAGGTAGACCATACGAATCAACATGATTCAATGTACATTCTAGGCTAATTAGAAGAAATAGGTCAACTTACGAAATCTCCAAGATAAAGATCATGTTTGATCATTCTTCCACAATTCATATTCAATTGATATAGAAAGTAATAGCAATAAGCAATTGAATACAATCTAATAACAATTCTACAAACATCAGGTTAATATCACAAGACCCACATTATAGGCTAATTTGAGAAATTAGGAGGATCATGGGTTCTCCATTAAATTGGATAGAAATTCATCATAAAATCAGTATATAAACATATATTCATAATTAGAATGCTTTTGAAATCAATTTGAGAATGAACTCATGGCTAGATTCAAAAATAGGATTTTTGACTTAGAATTCATATTTAGAAAACCTATGAAAGGACATAATAGATGAATGGTTATCTATGGATGAAGGATCACCGTACCTTATACATTAAACAACCCTTGAAAATCTGAGAAGAAAGCTCCAAGAATCCAACTCCATAGCTTGTTCTTGAGCTTGTTCTTCAATGGGGTTTTGGTTTTTTTTTGGAAGAGAATAGAACTTTGGGAAAGGGTTTAAAAAGGTCCTAAAATCACTTAATAAAAATTCCCCCAAGTTACAAAAACACCTCTACACAAACTGGGGCTCTTAGACATGTCAAAATTGATTTAAAAAACGACGCAACCGGATCTGTTAGTGGGCTGCGCGTCACGGAGTAGCCCCCCAATTCTGCCCCTAATAAAATTTGAGGCAGTGAGGTGCATGCCAGGCACGCGTCGCGAGGGCAACGTCCAATTCTTGGACTTTGCTCGCTTCCTTGGGCAACCTCTTCTCCTATGTTTTGGTCCTCCTTGGGGGCCTTCGGGTGGTCCCCGGGGAGTTGTACCTGGACGTTTTGACCCTTAACATGTCTATTAAGGTACTAGGGTCAACTACACTGCTCCTAAACTCCAAACAACACATGAAATCCAGCCAAACATACAAGGACTCACTAGCACATCTAAAAGGCTAACTTTCAATTCTGTTGGACGTTTGACCTCTAAACTTCATGAATCTTAACACACTGCCTATAATCATCATTATAACTCATATAAGTACCTCAAGAGACAATGACACACACATAAGCACATAAAAACACCTAAGGTCCTTTGGTGACTAGTCGTCAAACGTCTTGGTCGGCCCTTGACGTTTGACTTCCAAATCACCTCAAATAGAGTATACATACTATAATACACTTAATTACCATATTATTAACCTTTTTATGCAAATGTGAGGCTCTATCTACATTAGTTCATTTTTGAGAGTGTGTCAATACTCCCCCACTTAGAACAAAATTCTTCCTCGAATTACACTAAATCCTTTAAAACACTATCAAGCACTTCAAAGACTTCCATAGAATCTCACAACATTTCACAATGTTATCACTTAAAAGTCAATGCACCAATACTTACAAGGAACACAAACTTCATTCTAGCATGCATTCAAGGCAACATAATCAAACATGGGGTACTTCTATAACATATTTCATGCATACATACTTCTTCATATTCATTGCCATTTAGAGGAACTACCTTCTCCAACCTTGGGCATGTTCATTATTTCATCACAAGGTTAAACATACATTGGATTTCAATTGCACACATAGGCATAATCCACACTTCAACTCATGAGATAATTTGAACATTTCATTTAGTTACACAAGAATCATGAATAAAGTAGATCAACTACAATCATATAGTCTAGACATAATACCATCAAGGTCATATATGACATTACGATGCTTAGCTTTGTTCAAGGATGAAATACTTTCTCCCATCCACAACATATACACATGGCATCATAGAGTTCACATAAAAGCAATACATAGAGTTTAATTCATACTAAGGACGATTACTTTACTCCAAACCACATTATACTTATACTTCCTTCCTAATTAAGTCAACATGGTAGGTTACACCAAGAACATTACAACATTAAAAAGCTTTGTATTTCTAGCACATCACTAGATTTCATAAACATGCATCATTAAGGGAAATTTATCATAATTTATAGGAACACCAATAAACAAATGCTATACCAACAATCACTTCTTCAAGAGTGAGTCTATAATAACACTTTCCAATTCTCAAAAAGTCACAAATTTTTCAAAGAAGCTAATCTTCTCATTATGAGGCCAAAACACCACACAATATGAGGGACATCAAGCATGCACATTAAACTATCTCATGAAATAAAATTGCACATTTATCATATAAGGATGCACAACAACATGAGAGACATGCAAATTTATCAAAAAACCTTTTTCATGCAATAATGACCTTTCATAATATGCATAACATAGTGTCATTTATGACATGCATAACATATAGAGAACATGCAACTTATCCTTTTATGCAAGACTCCTATCATGAACAAGATACTTAGGAACACTTTTGGTTTGAAGCTTGAGTAAGAATAGAAGGAAAAGATAGGGATATCTAAACCCTTACTACTCAAATCATTCTCCCCCCCCCTTAAGATAAAGTCATTTAAGAGCAACTCCTCTCAACTCTAGAGGATTTTTAGCTTACCAAACTTATTAACTAAGCACATCATCCCTTTCTTGGGATCTAAGCTTATGAACACCCTTCTTATCATCACCACCAAGTGATTTTCAACCTAGAGAAGTTCAAGGGAACTCAACATAGGGACAACAAGGGCTCTAAAAATATTTCCCATCTATGCACATTATCCCCCACTTGGGGTAAGCCTAATCACATCATGCCCTTACACACTACGGTCAAGGCAAGTCAAGACAAACCTACAAGGGTCATCATTTATGGTTGAACTTTCCAACCAACCATGCCTAGGTACAATCTAAGCACTTCCTCAATTGACTATATTTAAATTCAAGCTTAAAAGGCAACTAATCGCTTTAAAGTAGGTCAACCTCAATTCTATACTTTTCTTCAAGAGCTAAGGGGTACATACCATACATCCCCCTAAGTCACCTTAAGGTAATCATACTTCCCACTTATGGAATAAAACTCCTTTTCCCCTTTTTTACCACTCTTAGATTAGGTTCATTGATAGAATCATTTACTAGTCATAAGGTTTCTACCATTAACTTGCATACATCACAATCACCTTACAAGGCTCAACACACTATCTTCCCTTCTTAGGAGCAAACCTATACAAAAGGTTCCAATCCACACAAGGACAACTATGAAGCATTTCACATATACTAAGATAACATTCATCTTTCTCACTATTCACCAAATTCTCCAAGACTTTTCAAGCCTACACCATAACATCATGCTACCATCCTACATAATGATAAAACATGCTATCATTCCAAGGGGAACTTCATTCAACCATAACAACTATTAGCAAGCTATAACCATACGTTATCATAAATCTTCTCAACATAACATCTCCTTCCTCATAAAAAACCTAGAGCCATAAATTGTACCACATCCACATATACTAAATTCACCTTCACATCTACTCACCAACCCATAAAAACCAAGGTAAGCATCAAAACTCACCTTTTCTCCCTCAAGCATTGAGAAATCATACCTTCTAAGCAATCACATCTAAAAGAATACCGGACAAGGAAACATAAGAGAGAGATCTTATAGCGTTAAGTTCTTTGGCACGATATGAGAATATTGAAGAAGGGAAACTCTATCGTCCTATAGCCTCCCGTACCATTTGATGTGTCGCGACTCACCACAAATGTTACAAGACTCTAATAGACGTGGTAACACGAGACACTGAAACCTAAGGACAAAACACAAAACCTTATGCTCTGATACTATGTTTTTTACGACCCGAGGATATACCCTAAAAGTTATGGTATTCTCCAATCCTAACACGGCATCGTTGACCTCTCAGAGGTCTAAGACAAGCCTATTAGCGTACCTTCATTGCATACTCATAAAAATAGTGGAAAATTTAAAAAATTCATAGCACATCATATGCTTGAACATCCTTCATATATATATAAAATATACTTCATAATACATAGTTAGACTCTCATTGTCTCTTTGCCATCTTAAGACACAACTCAATAGAATAGAATAGGGACACGACCCTTAATAACATAAAATAATATCTAAGCTATTACATTAACTTTAAGAACATCTTGACATAGGCAACCCTTGAATCGTAAGGGATCCTTTACTTGAACTTGGGAGATCTATCCAAGCTCTTCACCTAGGAGACATCCTCTAGTTATCACCACCTACACTTTGTGTAAAAAGATGAAGAAGAATGTTGTTAGTAAAAGAATGCACTAAGTATGGCAACCATGAAAAAACATGCATTTAAAGAGGACATTTCTTTTGAAGTCATGCAAAATTTCTTTTTAGTAAACTTCATGAACATAGACACATATAAGCTCAATATAGTTCACATACATCATATATACATGGATAATACTCATAATAACACATAAATCCATGTATCACACTTATAAGCATATTCAATACACATCATACATTACCTCTCTTTTATTTTACTTCTTTTTTTTAAGTAACTCTCAAGTGTACCTAGTGCAATGCATCACCTTGAGGTCAACTTACAATAGTGTTTCATAATCACAACCACATATATTCACAAGTCATAAGCACATCAAAGAAATCAACTCATCTAAGGACCATCACCTAAGACAACTCCTAAGTCACACTAGTGCAATGTGTAGGTAGCATACCATAATACTACTTCAACCAAGTGTACCTAAAAAGTCACCCTAGACTAGGCATAACATACTCAACAAGTCATATCATATTCATTTATGACTAGACATAAAGCCACATACTTCATATTATCATATAAGGACTTTTTCCTTTACTACAACCTTAGTCAAAAATCATTTAGTTCATATCATAGGTCAACTACCCCCATAACCCCTTCACAAGCTTACTTATGCAATGTACACATGGAGTCCCATACCCCCACATATACTAAGTAAACTCATTTAGAAGCCACAAGTGTAATTCACATGGATAGTCATAATTCATATCATAACATAACAAGATCACTTAATATGCATTCATACAAGTCATGCACAACATAAATCTTCACTTCATAAGGGTCTCCAATCCTATCCTTTCTTGAAGTCATCTAGTGCAATGTATAGGTAGGGTCCATAGTCCTCCCATACCAAGTACACTCCTTAAGAATTTAGATTAGAGTTTATTTTCTTATCTTAGTTAATTATTAACCTTCGGGAGACACAGCCATAACCAACATAGACCATGTAAGCTACATGGAATCCGGTGTTATACTCACACACCGAAAAGAGAGGGTTAACACTTGCCTAAGGTGAAACCATTCGTACATAGCTTACCTAGGTTGATTCACTAAGATAGAGTCCTATGTGGGCACATAGTTAAGGGACAAGGAGATTGTTTGTAGAAACCTTGACTACTAATCGTGAAGGTTTCAATCTCATGAGATAACATATACCTTGGTAATCAACACTACTAGTCGTGAAGAAACCCATGTGGGAGGCCGGACTTACTAACGTGAGACCTTCATATCATTTACATGCCCTTTCGGTGCTAATCAATAACTCACTTTTTAAACATATTTAAGCCTTTAGATAACTTTAGTTCATAAAGAATAGGCCTTAGGACTTACTCCATCATATATCATATAGCTCAAAGGTATCTAAGATGAGAATTCTACATTCATCATAGAACCTACATTAAGTGAGAATGCCCTTTCACATAATCATACCATATTCATACATGCATGTGTGTGTGTACATATATGTGAGATCTACCTTCACATAAAAACCTTTAGGAACACATGTTCATAACTTCATAAATCATATACTTTACATGCATAGAAATTGGTAATGATGCATAGGAGAAAGATCCTTTCCTTAATCATCATAAATCTATCCTACTCATAGATATGCATGAAGTGTGTGTGTGTACATTGGTCAAAATGATCACATAATGGCTATCACATAGTATTGAGGAAGCCACCCTATAAAGACCACAACACATGTACAACATTATTCAAGTCTCAAGTCATACACATATATAGAGTATTGAGGACTATAGACTACACACATTCACATTACATCATAGGAGACACTAACATATTCGACATTAGAATATAAGACTCCTAGCATACTTTGATCATACATTCATATAGGGTTCATATGGGTAGGGGTCATGCTACAAAGACATTTTTCATCATTATCCATATATACCACACCTAACCCTAACATGATCATCACACATATACACATAACATCATCTCCGCACCTAGGTTAAATAAGTATTGTAGAGGACTATACACATAACATCACATAACATCAATTAACTTAGACATGATATTAGAATCAAGGCTAAATCCTTCAAATTCCTAACATATAAATCATTATATAAATTCATATTGCATATAATGACTTAAAGTCCATGATCATAACACATAAACATGTACAAGAATGTAAACACCGCCACCAAAGGTGGACCATACCAATCAACATGATTCAATGTACATTCTAGGCTAATTAGAAGAAATAGGTCAAATTACCAAATCTCCAAGCTAATGATCAGGTTTGATCATTCTTCCACAATTCATATTCAATTGATATAGAAAGTAATATCAATAAGCAATTCAATACAATCTAATCATAATTCTACAAACATCACGTCAATATCACAAGACCCACATTATAGGCTAATTTGAGAAATTAAAAGGATCATGGGTTCTCCATAAAATTTGATAGAAATTCATCATAAAATCAATAGATAAACATATATTCATCATTAGAATGCTTTTGAAATCAATTTCAGAATAAACCCATGGCTAGCTTCAAAAATAGGATTTTTGACTTAGAATTCATATTTAGAAAACCGTTGAAAGGACTCCACAGTGGTTATCTATGGATGAATGATCACCATACCTTATACATTAAAAGCCCATGAAAATCTGAGAAGAAAGCTCCAAGAATCGAACTCCATAGCTTGTTCTTGAGCTTGGTCTTCAATGGGGGTTTTGGGATTTTTTGGAAAAGAATAGAACTTTGGGAATTTGATTTCTTAATCGGTATTGGGGCTTTGGCTTGGGAAAGGGTTTAGGAAGGTCCTAAAATCAGTTAATAAAATGTCCCCCAAGTTACCAAAACACCCCCACAAGAATTGGGGCTCTTAGACATGTCAAAATTGACTTAACAATGACGCAACTGGATCTGGGAGTGGGCTGCGCGTCGCGGAGTAGCCCCGTCATTCTTCCCCAAATGAAATTTGAGGCAGTGAGGTGCGTGCCAGGAGCGCGTCGTGAGGGCAACATCCAATTCTTGGACTTTGCTCTCCAATGTTTGGGTCCTCCTTGGGGGCCCTTCGGGTGGTCCCCTGGGAGTCGTACCCGGACTTTTTTACCCTTAACATGTCTATTAAGGTACTAGGGTCAACTACACTGCTCCTAAACTCCAAACAACACATGAAATCAAGCCAAACATACAAGGCTAACTTTCGAATCTCATGGACATTCTTGGACGTTTGACCTCCAAACTTCATGAAACTTAACACACTTCCTAGAATCATCATTATAACTCATATAATGACCTAAAGAGACCATTACACACACATAAGAACATAAAAATACCTAAGGTCCTTTGGTGACTAGTCGTCGAACGTCTTGGTTGTCCCTTGACGTTTGACTTCCAAATCACCTCAAATCAAGTATACATACTATAAAACACTTAATGAACATATTATTAACCTTTTTAGGCACATGTGAGGCTCTAGATACCTTAGTTCATTTTTGAGGGCATGTCATATCATCATCAACAAAAGGAGCTTGAGGCATAGGAGGCACTTGAGGCCTTTGGGGTTCCAGAGGTACTTGAGGTTCTTGAAGGGGAACCTCCACATTCTCTTGCTCTTGGCCAACAATAGGAACTTTTTCAAAATGGGGAGGGATACTCTCATTATCTATACCTCCCTCCTCCATTCTAGCGGTTGATCTCCTCGTATTCATGTCCTATAAACACAAAGAGAAGAGGTTGAGAAAAAGACATCTTATAGAACTCAACTCTAAGGCACGACATTAGAATAGAGAAGAAAGTGAAACTTCTATCATCCTATAGCCTCTTTTGCATGGATGTGTTGCGACTCACACCAATGCCCAAGATACTACTGGATGTGGCTTGTGAGACTTTTAGACCTTAAAATATTTCCCAAAACTTTATGCTCTGATACCAAGTATGTCATGACACTCAAGCACCCCCTAGAAGCTAGGGATAAGCTTCGAATTGTGATCGGGTGTAATTGACCATTTGGGGTCTCATACAAGCCCTTTAACTATCGTTCATTACATAAGACATGAAAAGTAGTGCAGAATTTAAAAAATTTCACGAATAATTAAATAAATGAAGTCTTTCATAAATACTAGAGAATATCATCATCACAAGCCAACTTAAAGACACAACATAAATATATTAGGGACACGGACCTTTACATTAAAAGAAAAACATAATAAGTCTTTAAATAAGAAAATAAGAAAAGGACTATGCCCATGAATATATGAGGACATACTTTATCTTGACAGAAACTTTCCCAAGCTTCACGTTCAAACCTTCAAAGCTTCCAACCTATACTTATAGAGTATAGAAAAGTATGGGGTTAGTACAAACAATGTACTAAGTATGGCATATGCAAAAACATGTAAAAAAAGGGACATTTTAGTAAAATGAACTTTCATGCCAAATAATTATAACATTCATGTAGTTAGAAGTAAAACAACATAAGAAACATCATTTAACACTTAAAGAAGGATTTCCATAATTTTAACCAAAAAGGAGCATTTACAGTAACTTACCAAACTTAAGAGTAACCCATTCATTCATACAGACTTCACGTAAGTACTCTTCTCCAATAGGACTCTTAGCTCACACTAAGTGCAATGTGGGAGTAGCATCCCATACTACTACTCCCACTTAGCGCTCCTAATGGATTCCCATGGATTGAGCACTTTACAGTAATTTAACCAAAATCACAGTGAACCATAGAAAACATTACATTGAACTAAAGACTCCAACAATGGTGAATTTCCACGGCATTGCCAATGAGGAAGTGTCATCTCCGTAGGAGTTTACCTACCTAAGGATTATCCTAAGACTCTCCAAAGTAAGACATGAAGAAAATGTCTAAACACTTCCTTCAATACATACCAAAGCGATCCTCAAGACTACCCATTTTGGCTTACTCACCTTGGGAGCACAAATTACCACTCAATCACAAGACATTAAAAAAACACCCAACAAAACACCAACGACTTCCCTTTTGGAATTCCTTCATAGTGCAATGAGTAGATAGCATCCCATACCACCATCTACCCTAACTAGTACACTCTTTTAGAAGGTTTGGCACCAAGTATTCCCTTTCGGAAGGTCCTACTTAGTGCAATAGATAGATAACATCCCATACCACCACCTACCCTAAGTAGCACGTTCTTTTAGAAGACTTATTTCAATTAATTCACATAGGTATCACATTCTTTTAGAAGACTTTGTACTTTCATTACTTTTGTGGGGGGTTAGCTTAACGGACAAAGACCATGAGATCTCGACATGGAATCCCGATATTAACCCCTATCAGATGAGTGATCCTCACTTGCCTAGAGTAAGGTCATGTTTCTTAGCTTTTATATGGCTTTCCAATAGTTGTACCTATGTGAGCACATAGTTAAGGGATAAGGAGATTGCTACTAAGTAACTCAATCTCTACTAACGAGGAGTACTCATCTCCAGAGGTACATTAGAATACAACATCTCAACTCACAAAGTGTAATACACCTCTTCTTCATATCCTCTCGGTGCTAGGCAAAACTCCCCACAGATTCTCAACATTATAAACTAAAGGTTAAGGATAACTAGTGAATACCACATCTCAACTCACGAAGGGCATTCATCCTCCAACCTATCTTGGAAAGCTCATTTGGAATAGTGGGGTTCCTACTAAACACTTCATCTCAACTCACGAAGAGTGTTCACCCCAAGAATCCCCTTTTTATTCAACTTAGCTCATACATTCACTTAAGTCTGTGTGTGTACATGTGAGCACACCTTGCATAAAGCATCATTTCATGCACATTACTTCTATTCATGCTTTAGACATTCATTCATCAACTCACACACCTTACATACTTCACATAATCATATATTTTATTTAGGCATAATCTAGGTCAAACATGTAATTCAAGCTTCACAAATACAATACGAGACTAATTTCCAATATCTCTTCATTTCACATATTAGACCTTCAAAACCATAATCACAATGCATACTAAGTAATATCAAGTTCATCAAGTAAACACCGCCACCAAGAAGGTGGACCATACCACTCAAGAGCAATTTATAATAAGGATTACACAATATAAGAAACTCACCATTAAATCAAGCCATCACAACCTCTAATCATTTATTTCATCATAATAAGGCCCTTAGGGCAGTAGCTAAACAAACATATCAACACAAGAATACCAAAGTTCATTCTCTACACCAACATGTTCACTTAACACATTTCTTAAGTTAAAAATTTGAAATATGCATAAACATGAGTTCATAAGGTTTTTGACATTAAAATAATCAATTAATGCTAGAATAAACACATTTGAATCATTAAAACACTTTTACAAGAAGTGCCATGCCTAGAATCAAAAATAGAAGAAAGTAGAGTTTGAAAACCCTTTTTGAAATCTTTTTGAAATGACTCCTTGAATGGAAGAGTGTTCAAGTATGGATACCATCCCTCAAATTCTAGACAACACACTGATTTTTGATGAAGAACACGCCCAAAACAGCCCTCCTAGCTCTTCTTGACTTTTAGCTTCCAAAGAGACTTGAGAGAGAATTCTAAGGGAGAGGGGTTTGGGGTTTTGGTAAAGCGAAGTCTAAAATTAGGTCTTAGGATTTAGAACACTTTGATATACCTAATAAACCCTAAACTAACGTCCTAGGGTCATATAAGACTTGGGGTGAATTTCCCAAACACCCCAAGACTTAACAGGAAAAGACAGCTTTTGGGACAGTGTCAATCGACGGATGGGGACCAATAGACCGTCTGTCCACCAATGGTCCGTTGGTTGGGTCTCACAGTTTTATACTTAGCTCTATTTGGAGCCTGTCCATACTTCCTTGCAAGGACAATCGACTCCCTAGGTCGACGGACCATTGGTTGACCTACGGACCGTCCTTTGGGTCGTTGTTTGGTCATTGTTTTGGCAGCTTTGGTCCATGTCTTGGGCCCTTCTCTAGGGCCCTCTTATGGGTCCTAGGTTGGGTATTACCCAAATTTTAAACCCCTAATCTAAGTTATATGGGTATTAGGAACATTTCACACAAATTTCAAACAAAACAAACACGTAAAACTCACTCAAACACATCAAGAAACAAGTACTATCTAAGGCATATCTCCCGAATGTCATGGACGTTCTTGGTCGTTTAACCTCCAAACTTAATCAAACTTTGCAAAATGCCTAAGAACACCAAAGTAACTCATTTTAACTTAAAATTAACTAAATAAACCATCACGAAGCTCTAGTTCACCTTAGTTTGTTTTAGGGTGTTACAAGAACTTGGTTGTCTTGTGGGGGCACTTGGTTGTCATTTTCTCCCACATTAGCCATTTCTTCTTCGTCCCTTATAGAAGCTTCTCATAGAGTGTTCATACCTAAAACCACCATACAAGGTTTAGGTGAAACCACAAAATAGTACTCTAGAGGCATGACATAGGAATACAAGAAGATGAGAGTTTCTAAGCATCACATAGTCTCTCATTCATAAGTGTGGCACACTTCACAATTATGAATAAGAATATACATAGACGTGATTTAATGAGATATCATTTACAGGGATATTCATCCTCATGCTATAATACCAAGTTTGTCACATTCGGGAAGTAGCCCCTAGATGTAACCGTCGTCGTCGTCCTCGAAAAGGACTAAGACTAGCCTCTTAGGTTACATCATTACATACATAGGTTAAAAATGCAAAAAAATTAAAAATTTTCTATACCTATGATGAGGTTTACATAGACCTCTCGCATACACATATTATATTCATATCGAGTATGCGTAGACCCTTAGTATAAGAAGATTACATAGTCTTCTACTTTTTTTGCACACATATATATAAGATATAACATAGTCTTAAAACGAATGTCTCATCTCAAAACCATATAAGCAAGAGTATAACAATTGGGCATAGCCCATACATCAATATAATAAAGCCACCTATAGGCTATACAACTTTAGCACTCAAATGAAAGGGAAAGAACTATAAGTCTTTTAACTAGAATAACATCAATAGCTTGATAGTGGCATTGCCCTCGGAAGGTGAGGACCTACCAAACTTGGAGAGTGAGAATTCCATGTCCTTCTTCAAAAGTCCTCACAAGCCCTTCAACGACTGAAACCTAAAGTGTTTGGGACAAAAGGATAAATGGGTTTCGCACATCACTTGTACTAAGTATGGGCATATGCAGACACCACAAAATAATCATGCCAAAAGGGGAAATTTGATAAAAGCATGCCAAGTTACTTTTAAAAGCCTTATGCATATTCAAGAACCAACACAAGTTAATAAGCATATACTCCTTAAGTCAAGACCAAGTACATCACAAGACCAACAATACCAAGTCTAGTTTAATCAACATGCATATCCACCTAATTAAACACAAAATGAAGAAAGCTTTACCATCAAGTTATAATATCAATAACCATGCATAAGAGTTCATAACATCATAACAAAATCAAGACCATCACTCATGACCCCTCATTAAGTCTACTAGTGCAATGACTAAAAAAGCCCCATAACCTTACTCAATCGAGTAAACCTAACAAGAACCATAAGCAATGTCCAACTCTTCATACTCTATCATTAAGAGTACATATCATCATACTTTACAAATAGAGATCAAAAACATATTCATAAGTGAAACCAACATCACATAGTGTTATTAACATGTAAGATCATCATATACATATCATTTACACTTATAATCATATGCATACATAAGAGCATCCTTCTATGACTTCCCTCAAGGCTAGCTAGTGAAATGTATAGGTAGATTCTCATACCCCTACCTAGACTAAGATAAACTTCTTAGGTCATTCTAGTTAGAGTTAACTTCATTAATTCAGTTTACAATTTGGGAACATCTTGCCTTAAACGATATAGACCAAATGAGCTAATGTGTAATTTGTTGTCATGGAACACTATATCGAAAGAATGCGGACTACTTGCCAAGGTAGTACAAAACATTAACATAGCCTCTATGTAGATCCACTAGCTGGTATTCCCATGGGGGCGACATAGTTCAAGAACTAGGAGATGTAGTTGAGACCCTCTTTATGCTACATGCATTATAGTCTCCAATCTCATGAGTACATTAGTGATCCTACCTTCCCTATGTGGGAAGGGACACTTCTCACTTTAGTTCACTCGGTGCTAAGCTAGAGTTACTTTTTGAAATGTCTTTGAGTCCTTATTAAACATCATAGCTTAGTGTAGGTCATAGGGTCTATCCCTTTTATAATCATCATCACAGTTCAATAAGAATTGCATGAGTATTTTTCGTTCATTACAATTCATAGTTGTTTGGTTAGCACATTTACATATCACATTATAATAAGGCACATTGGTAGATTATCACCATCTTATAACATTTACATCTTAGCCAACATCTCATAAATCATAGTCAAGGCATTCCCATTCATAATCATACAAACCCTATCAATCTTAACATAAGGTATACTTCAATACAACATCATCACTTAATCACAAGTAATCATAATTGAAGTAAAGAATTGAGATCACAAGACTTACCACATCTCCATTACAAGACATCATAAAGGTTTTACCATCAACAATAAAATTCAATCCAATCATGGGTGTAATATCATCACTCAATAATAATTAACACAATAGCTAGGTCAATTGCATCATCACTAACCCAATTAACTTCAATTCATAGCCTAGGGTTAGGGGAATAGGGATCATCATGAATTCTTCTGGAAATATATCCAATCCCAACAATACATTACCCTAGGCAGTCTATGAATAAATTATAATTGATAAAACAAGTCTAACAATTCAATACATTCTTCAATTCTCATCAATTTATAAGCAAGATCCAAGATTTGGGGAATTTGAGAAAGGGACATGATCCACACGAAATTACCTCAATTAGCATCAATTCCTAAACAATATATACTTAATTAGTCATTGGAAATCACAATTAATCATAATTAAACATCAATTTCAAGTTTAGAAGAAATCCCATTAGAAGAGAAAAACCCTTGGAATTGGGTGATTTAGAAACAAACTTTAAAAGGACCTCCTGGGGAAAGGAATCCGAAGAGTGAAGAAATCATACCATAATGAAGATTAATTCACAAAATTGAAGTGAATTCCTAGAGAAATTGGTCTTCTTCTTCAAGCTTTGCTCTTCCTTTAATGGTGGATTTTGGGAGAGAAAAAGTAGAGAGAGATTAGAGCTTTTAGTTTTTATTTTGGGAATTTGATTTAGGTGAATGAAAATTAACATAAACTGACCCATAGGCTATATTTAATCACTCCCTAAATTACCCAAAAGACCCCTCACTTAATTGGGTCAAAATTCTTAAAATACAATTTCAACGAATCAATGAAGTGGTTGTGCATCGCGGGGCTAATTTTACATTTTCATATTTGAAATATTGTTTGAGGCAGTGGACCTCGTGGAGTTAATGTGTTTCGAGGAATATTTTTCCACTCCAGGTGACAGCTGCGCGTTGCGCAGTGGACTTCAAATCTAGGCTGCCGCAATCTTCCTTTGAAGCTTTCTCGCCCAGGTTTGGGTCCTCCTCAAGGACCCTTCGGGTGGTCCTTGGGGAGTCATTATTGAATGTTAGGCCTTATATACTAAATTTTACCAATATAAAATCTTTTTACGTGTTTTAGACTTCATTTGACTCTCCCAATCCTTCACAAAACATAGGGACGTCAACTAGTTCAATTTTACCTAGTTTCCAGACGTCATAGACGTTCTTTGACGTCTTGACTCTAAAACTTCCTAAATGGTTTATAAACATTATTAAAGGCTTAAAAATATTCTTTTAAGGTTTAGTTCATCATGTGAGGTTCTAGCTTATGTCATGGACTTTTGGAGTGTTACAACCGACTACAAGAGTCTTCAATATGCGTTTACTCAAAAGGAGTTAAATCTCAGGAAAGAAAGGTGGTTGGAACTTTTGAAAAATTACGGCATGAGTGTCCTATACCACCCCGTCAAGGATAATCTTGTTGTGGATGCTTTAAGTCGTATGAACATGGGTAGTGTGTCTCGTATGGAAGAAGCCAAGAATGACCTAGTGAAAGATGTTCATACGTTGGCTCAATCGGGTGATCGGTTGGAAGATTCTCCTAATTCTAGATTTATGGTCCATCATAACTCCGAATTGTGTGTAGTGTTTGAGGTGATGTCTAAGCAACACCTTGATCCTTTTATTGATGGTTTTGAGGGAATCGATTCTTGGTAAAATGAATGAGTCATTCTCCCAAGGGGGGATGGTATTCTTAGGTAACAAGGTAGGTTGTGTCTACCCAATGTTGATGATTTTAGAAATAGGATTCTTGAATAAACCCATAGCACCCTTTAATCTATTCATCCCGATGCCATATATGTACCATGACCTTAGAAATTATTTTTGGTGGGATAGCTTGAAAAGGGACAGCGGAATTTGTCGCTAGGTGTTGAAATTGTCAACAAGTCAAAACCGAGCATCTAAAGTCGGGTGTTATGACCCAAATTATGGATGTTCCAACTTGGAAGCGGGAAGAAATTAATATGGATTTTGTTGTTAGGTTACCTCGAACCCAGAGAAAAATGATTCAATATGGGTTATTGTAAATAGATTGACGAAATCTGTCCACTTTATCCTTGTTAAGTATACGTTTAAGGCAGAAGGGTATGCAAGAATCTACATTAATGAAATCGTGAGTCTTTATGGGATCCTTTTGTCCATTATTTTGTATAGAGTTGCTCAATGTACTTTGCGATTTTGGAGGTATTTCAAAAAGGGGTTAGGAACTCAAGTGAAATTAAGCACTGCTTTTCATCCGCAAATGGATAGTCTAGGGGAGCGGACCATTCAAACCCTATAGGATATGCTTAGAGCTTGTGCTATTGTCTTCAAGGGAAGTTGGGATGAACACTTGCCTTTTATTGAGTTTTCTTATAATAACAGTGACCATTCATGTATTGCTATGGCACCTTTCGAGGCACTCTATGGTAGAAAATGTACATCTCGGGTAGGGTGATTTGAGGTTGATGAGTCCTCACTCCTTGGTCTTGAACTAATCTATGAAGCTTTGGAGAATGTTCACATGATAAGGAATAGATTGAAAACAACCTATAGTCGGCAAAAATATTATGCCGACAATAGGAAGAGAGATCTTGAACTCGAAATGGGCGATAAGGTGTATTTAAGATTTCACCTATGAAAGGGCTGATGAGATTCGACAAGAAGGGGAAACTTAGTCCACGTTATGTGGTTCCCTATGAAATATTGCAACAGGTTTGCAAAGTTGCATATGATTTGAAATTACCTTGTGAACTAGTTTCAGTTCACCCGGTATTTAATGTCTCCATGCTTAAGAAGTGTATTGGAGACCCGAGTCCATTCTTCCTATTGAAGGACTAGGTTTGTATGAGGACCTCTCCTATGAAGATGTTCCGGTCGACATCCTTGATCGTCACATAAAAAAGTTTAGGAACAAAGAGGTGGCTTCCGTAAAAGTCCTATAGAGAAACTACCTAGTTAGGGTGCAACATGGGAGGCCCAGGCCGAGGCCGACATGAAGTCTCGCTATCCTCATTTTTTTCCTAATTTAGGTTAGTAGTTCCTCTTAATAATAAAAATAATGAATAATGTGTATTGGACTTGTCTTCTAAGTAGGTGCATGTTTTGGTAAAGGTTTGTGCCAAAAATGGGTTTTTCATGAAAAAGACTTTTTGTGTTAACTTGCACTTATATGAAATGTGAGTATATGTTTCCTTTTTTTGATTTTTGTTATTTTGTTGTTGTCTTGAGAAGAATGATTGCATGGTTACTCTTTGATGTTAATTTGATATCATGTTGATATTGAGAAGGTAGTTCCTCATTATGTGTCATGAAATGTGAGCTCTTATATGTTTAGATTTGTGAATTGAGTTGCTATGTATAAAGTTATGTTTATGTGTTGAATGGAGTATTGAAGTACTCAAATGAGTTGTGACTCATTATTATTTTATGTTGTTGTTGGTAGGGCTGCTAGTATTGAGTTTACCCTTTTCCCTTCAAAAATATTATAATTTCATTCGGGGACGAATGTACCTAGGGGGGGGGGGGATAATGTAACACTCTGGAAGTTCGATGACTTAGCCTATAGCCTCACCTATTAAATAATGGTTAAAATGATGTTTCCAGACACATACTAATGTAATAAAATGTAACACTCTGAAAGTTGTAGACCTAATATAGAGCCTCACATGAGTATCTAAGACTTGAAACACTATTGTAAGACCTAAAATAATGTTTATAATCCATTCAGGAAGTTTTAGACAAAAGACGTCAAGGAACTTCCATGACGTCTGAAGTTTAGTGAAACAGGTGCTTGTGTGTCTTAGCCTATTTCACGAGGTTTTAGGAGTTGGAATTTGATGAAATTTTGTAAGAAGGTGTCAAACATACATTAGAATATGTTTGAGGTCTAAACATATGGGTACGACTCTCCAAGGGCCACCCTAAGGGTCCTTGTGGAGGACCCTTCTAAATGACCAAAAAGTTTTCAAATGAGAGCAACACCTACGCTTTCAAAATGACTGGGTGTCGCCTGGGTTATGGGGATTTAATGCCTCCGTCGCCAACACTAATCCATTTTACAAAACATGCCGAAATGCATGGTCTCTGACCCAAACTACGGATGTGTAGGACGGTGGTGGGTAAGGGAATCGACTGACTTACGGACTATAAGTCGGGGTCTCGTAAGTCAGGTCTGCAATTTTCACTGTGAAGTTTAAGTGACTTCATTTAATTAGTTAGTTGGTTAGGGGTTTAATTCGGGATTAGTTGGTGGTTACTAAAGTTAATTAAGTGACGTTATAAACAACCCTAATCCTAAACCCAACTTAACACCCTATAATTAACAAACTCCAATCCCTCTTTCTGCATTCTCTCTCCCCCAAAGAAGAACTCAATAGATGACCAAGGTCAAGGGCTGTAGGGATTCAAGAACACCACTTTTCTACATCAATCTTCAAGAAATAATAAGTTATGGGAACCTTTCACCTTTGGGATTCCTTTCCCCAAAGAGTTCTTTCAGAATTGGTTTCAAAAAGATAAATTTTCTATGGGTTTCTTCCTAATCCGGGATTGATATTTTCAATTTTGTTGTTCTTGATTTCTATTGGTTATTATGGTTATAATATGAGATATTATTGGTTAATTGTATTAGCTCTTGATGGTTATACCTTCTGTGTGGTATGGATGATAAATTTGACCCAACTCCCTAACCCTAGATTATGAACTCATGTTGGATTGATTAGGATTTATATAAGTGACTTAGAGATTGTGTTATATACTATTGTACGATGATATTACACCTATTTTTGTGTTGAATTGGATGGTTGATTGTAAAACCTTGAATGATGGCTTGTGAAGAAGATTAGGTAAGTCTTTGTGATCTAAAACCTTTACTTTAATTATGATTTCTTGTACTTGGTGATGAAGTTCAATTGAAGTGTATCTTGTGATTAGGTTTAGTAGGTGTTGGTATGATGATGCAATTGAAATGTCTTGATTATGTGACTTGTAAGATTATGACTAATATGTAATGATATAAGGTTATTCATGAATTGTCTATGTGCCTTCCTATGATATGATGATGTTAAGGTGCTAATCTAACATATGAGGGTTTTATTGAAAGGGCAATCCCATGAAATTCCAATTGAGCTAATGATTATAACTATACAAGGGGTTTCTCCCCTATGACCTAAACTAAGTTATGAATGTTAATAAAGACATTTCAAACGATACTCTAGCTTATCATAGAGTGAACTAGTAGTGAGGAGTGTCCTTCCCAAGTAGGGAAGGTAGGTTAACTATTTTAATCATGAGATCGAGATTACAATGCCCATGGCAAAAAGAGGGTCTCAGACATGTCTCCTAATTCTTGAACTATGTAGCCGCCATAGGATTACTAGCTAGTGGATCCACCCAGATGCTATGTTCATGCTTAGCTTTAATTTGGCAAGTAGACCACTGTATTTCGGTGTAGGGTTTCATGACACCGGATTTCACATTGTTTTGTCGTAACGCAAGTGTTCCCGAAAGTAAAATGAAGTAGTGATTTGAACACTAACTAGGGTGACTTAAGGGGTTTGACATAGTCTAGGTAGGTTTATGGGACTCTACATTTACATTGCACTAGTTGGAGTTGAGGAAAGTCCTAGAAGGTTGTTCATATGTTCTTATAAAGTAAATATTATGTATATGTTGACTTTACATGTTGATGATTCTATATGATGTTAGTTAAACTTATGAACATTCTATTTGTCTATATTGCTAAGTATGATGATGATTACTATTGAGGCTATGTTATGTTCAATTAGGCATTACTTTTGATCCTTGTGTGGTTTGCTTTGTTGAGTGAGGTGATAGGACATTACTTGGTCATTGCACTTGTGTACTTGATGGTTGTTATGATTAAGGGTCTTGCATATGTTGTAATGTTATGAACTCTTATACATGTTTTGTTATGATGACATGATGTTGGAGTTGTTTTAGTTATGTACTAAAATATGTTATTACACAAGTTGACTTAACTATACTTGATGATTTTGGTCTTGTGTTGTAGATGGTCTTGTCTTAAGGGTTATGTGATAATTGTCTTGTATGGGTTCTTGGTTGTACATAAGGCTTTTCAATGTAACTTAGCATGGTTTGATTAAATGTCCCCATTATCATGATTTCTAAGATTATGTGTACATGTGTTTCCATACTTAGTACAAATGGTGTACTAACCCATATTTCTCCCTATTTCCAAAACATTTTAGGTTCCGATCGTTGAAGGGTTCATGACCAATTTGCAAGGAAGGCTTGTATAATTTCTCCAAGTGTGGGTATGCCCTCAAGATCCGAGGATGATTCCTTTCTCACTCTACCTATGTTACATGTTATAGTCCAAGGACATTCGTTTCACTCTTAATGTTCAAAGACAATGTTGTAAGCCCTAAGTGGCAATTATACATTTTTGTAAGGGCTATGCCCGAATTTTTCTTTTCCGTTTAGATAGTTTTATATGAGACAACTCTATTAAGACTATATTGTGTATATTGTATATGTGGCATAAAAGTACAAGCCTATGTAATTTTCTTATGCGAGGAATCTGAGTAAACTCCCTATGTATATATGATGTGTAAGAGAGAGTCTATGTAAACCTCATGATGTAAATGTAAATGAAAAGTTTTAATTTTTTGCACTTTTTAGCCTAGTCTTAGTCCTTTCCAATGTCGAAGACGCTGGTTACGTCTAGGGGGTGCTCCTGGGATGTGACAAACTTGGTATCAGAGCGTGAGGTTTAATATAACTAGGGTTGATGTCTCATTAAACCACGTCTATGTAGATTTTTATTCATAATTGTGAAGCGCACCACAATTATGAATGAGGGACTGTGTGATGCTTAGAAAATTCTCATATTCTTGTTATTCTTAGCTCGTGCCTCTAAAGTCTTACTGTATGTGTTCTTTCACGTAAACTTTGTATTTTTGTTATAGTATGACTACTAGAAGGGCAGCCGCAGGAAGGGTCGAAGAACGATTGCTAATGCGGGAGCTCATGACATCCGAGCTCTTCCACAAGACAATTAAGTGCCTCCACTTGAGCAAGTTCCTGTGGGTTATCAAGTTCCGGTTGTTCATCAACCTATGACGGATGGTGGCTCAATTCATGACCTCTCAAGCTAATGTCATAACATCTCAATCCCAAGCAATCCGGCACAAGTGAAATGGGAAGTTGGACCCCGTATGCCTCAACATGCTAGCACTGTGGCTGTTCATTTGAGAGACTTTACTAGGATTAACCCTCGTATGTTCTTCGGGTCAAAAGTGGTTGAAGACCCCCATGCCATTCTTGATGTGGTCTACAAGATCTTTTTTGCTATGGGTGTGACTTCAAATGACAAGGGCGAGTTGGCTGCCTATCAACTCGATGATGCGGCCCAAACTTTGTACACATAATGGACGGACAACAGGGTGCTAATAGGTGGTCCGGTATCTTGGGAGACTTCAAGATGACTTTCCTTGATAGGTTCTTTCCTAGAGATTTGACGGAAGCTAAGGTGGAAGAATTCATCAACCATCGTCAAGGAGGTATGAGTGTACTTGATTACTCCTTGAAGTTTACTAAATTGTCCAAGTATGCTCCATCCTTGGAGTCTAACCCAATGGATGAGATGAGTCATTTTCTTACGGGAGTGTCCAAAGACTTGGTAGAAGAACGTCGTTCTGCTATGCTTCATGATAATATGAATATCTCTCATCTAATGGTTCATGATACAACAATTGGAAAAAACTAGACGAAGGAGGAATATTAGAGAGGCCAAGAGGGACAAGTCTTATGAAAGTGGTTCTTCAAGGGGAAGGTTGGAAATTCAAGACAAACGTAGGTACAAGAAGAGGTTTTCCAATCAAGTTCCTTCTAAGTTTACCAAGGCTCGTGATGATAGGGTATCTAACCCTAGGTCTAAAAAAGGAAGAGGTACTAGTTCACCAAGCAAGAAGCCTACTTTTCGAAAGTGTAGCAAGAAACATATGTGTGAATGTCTACTAGGGACGGACAATTTCTTTGTGTGTGGAAAAAGTGGTCACAAGGTTTGGTATTGGCCTAAGGTGAAAGGGCAAGACAAAGGAAGTAGACTAGCTCAAGCATGTGGTTCTAATGTTGATGCTCCAAGGAAGAATCGCTTTTATGCCCTTCGCTCTAGGGGTGAACAAGAGAGTTCTCCCGATGTGGTGACCGGTATGTTACAACTCTTCTCTATTGATGTTTATGCTTTAATTGATCCGGGTGATACATTGTCTTTTGTTACTCCTTTAGTAGCTACAAAGTTTGATATTTTGCACGATATCCTTAATGAACCTTTTATGGTGACTACCCTAGTAGGTGATGCGGTGGTTGAAAAGAGGGTATATAGAAATTGTCCCATAATGTTACCCAATAGAGTTACTCATGTTAAACTTGTAGAACTTTATATGGTTGATTTTTATGTCATATTGGGAATGGATTGGTTTCATGATTATTTTGCTTCTATTGATTGTAGAACTAGAGTTGTTAAGTTCAATTTTCCTAATGAACCCGTTTTTGAGTGGAAGGGGGAAAATTCTATTCCTTGAGGTTGTATAATTTCTTGTTTAAAATCTTTTAAGATGATCTCTAAAGGGTGTTTATACCATATTGTAAAAGTCAATGATTTATACTTCAAAAATCCTCTCATTCAGTTAGTCCCCGTAGCGAGGGAATTTCCGGAGGTCTTTCCTAATGTTCCTCTCAAAATCCCTCCCAAATGGGAAACTGATTTTTGTATTGACTTGCTACCGGATACGAACCCCATTTTTGTTCCTCCATATCGGGTGGCTTTTGCTGGATTGAAAGAGTTGAATACTGAAATCAAGTACTTGCTAGACAAGTGTTTCATTATACCTAGTATTTCTGTAAGGGGTACTCGGGTGTTGTTTGTGAAGAAAAATGATGGGTACCTTAGGATATGTATTGATTACCGACAACTCAATAAGGTCACTATAAAGAACAAGTATCCTCTCCCTAGGATTGATGATTTATTTGATCAACTCCGGGGTGCGATTTACTTTTCTAAGATTGATTTGAGGTCGTGTTATCACAAACATAGGGTGAGAGGTGAAGATATACCTAAGACAACTTTTTGAACTAGTTATGGTCACTATGAATTTCTAGTGATGTCATTTTGGTTGACAAGTGCCCCGGCGGCATTTATAGACCTAATGAATAGAGTGTTTCAAAATTACCTAGATTGTTTTGTCATTATTTTCATTGACAATATCATGGTATATTCGAAGGATGAGGGTAATCAAATGGACCATTTGACGGTGGTATTGCAAGTTCTTAAGGAACACAAACTTTTTTCCAAGTAAGGAAATATGAATTTTGGTTGAGATCGATTGCGTTTCTTGGTCATATCATCTCTATTGAGGGTGTAGAGGTGAATCTGAGAAAGATAGAAGTGGTTAAGAGTTTGCCTAGATCTTTGGCTATAGAAGGTTTGTTGATGGTTTTGCGTCTATTACATCTCCTTTGACAACCTTAACCCAAAAGAATGTGAAATTTGAGTGGTCGGAGGCTTGTGAAAAAAGCTTCCAAGTGTTGAAAGATAGACTTACCTCCGCTCCGGTTTAACCTTATCGAAGGGTACCAAGGGTTTTGTGGTATATTTTGATGCTTCTCAAATTGGTTTGGGTTGTGTCATTATGTAATATAGTAAGGTTGTAGCTTATGCCTCAAGGCAACTCAATGTTCATGAGAAAAACTACCAAACTCATGATCTTGAGTTAGCGGACATGGTGTTTGCCTTGAAAATATCGAGGCATTATCTTTATGGTGTCCATGTTGATGTATTTACCGGCCATAAGATTCTTCAATATATGTTTACCCAAATTAAGTTGAATGTTCGACAAGAAAAATGGTTTGAATTGTTGAAAGATTACGACATGAGTTTTCGTTACCACCCTGGCAAGGCCAATGTGGTTGCGGATGCTCTAAGTCGTACGACCATGGGTTGTGTGTCTTATATAGAGGAAGGCAAGAGAGACCTAGTGAAATTTGTTCATAGGTTGGCTCGTTTGGGTGTTCGATTGGAAGATTCTCCTAATGGTGGTTTATGGTCCAACATAACTCCAAATTTTCTTTAGTGGTTGAGGTTAAGTCTAAGCAACACCTTAATCCATCATTGATAGATTTGAAAGAATCAGTTCTTGGTAAGATTAATGAGTTATTCTCCTTGGGGGGTGGTTGTTTGAGGTACCAAGAGAGGTTATGTATGCCCAATGTTGATGATTTGAGAAACCAGATTCTTGAGGAAGCTCATAGTTCACTTTATTCTATTCATCCGGGTTCTACTAAGATGTATCATGACATTAGAGAAGTATTTTGGAGGGATGGTTTGAAAAGGGAGATAGCGGAATTTGTTGCAAATTATCCAAATTGCCAATAAGTGAAAGCCGAACATCAAAAGTCGGGTGGCTTACTTCAATAAATGCAAGTTCCATCTTGGAAATGGGAAGACATTAATATGTATTTCTTAGTGGGTTAGACTAGGACTCAAAGGCAAATGACTCTATATGGGTGGTTGTGGATAGGTTGACAAAATTCTCTAATTGTATCCCCGTTAAGCCTACTAATTCTGTGGAAGAGTACGCAAGGATCTATATCAATGAGATTGTAAGTCTTCACGGGATCCCTTTATCCTTCATATCGTATAGCGGATCTCAATTCACATCTCGATTTGGGAGGTCTTTGCAAAAAGGGATAGGTACTCAACTGAAGTTAAGCACCGCTTTTCATCCCCAAACGGATGGTCAAGCGGAGCATAATATTCAAACCCTTGAGGATATGCTTAGAACTTGTGTTATTGACTTCAAGGGAAGTTTGGATGAACATTTGCCTTTGGTTGAGTTCTCTTATAACAATAGTTACCATTCAACGATATCCATTGCTCCTTGTGAGGCTTTGTATGGTAGGAGATGTAGATATCCGGTTGGATGATTTGAGGTTGGTGAGTCTTCACTCTTGGGTACCAAAATAATCTATGACACTTTTGAAAAAGTTCATTTGATAAGGAATAGATTGAAGACGGCCTATAATAGGAAATAATCTTATGCCGATATTAGGAGAAGAAACAATGAATTTGAAGAAGGTGATAAGGTGTTTTAAAAATTTCACCCATGAAAGGGGTGATGAGGTTTCGAATGAAAGGGAAACTTAGTCCTCGCTATGTGGGTCCCTATGAAATTTTGCAAAAGGATGGCAAGGTTGCATACGAGTTGAGATTACCTAGTGAGCTAGCTTCGATTCACCCCGTATTTCATGTCTCCATGCTTAAGAAGTCCATTAGTGACCCCGAGTCCATTCTTCCTATTGGAGGTCTTGGTGAGAATGAGAACCTCTACTATGAAGAGGTTCCAATAGAAATCCTTGATATGCAAGTGAATAAGTTGAGGAACAAACAGGTCATCTCCGTAAAGGTTCTATGGAGAAATCACCTAGTTGAGAGAGCAACATTGGAGGTCGAGATCCATATGAAGTCCCGTTATACTCATCTCATTTCTAATTAAGGTTAGTTGTTCCTATTAATAATGAAAATAATGATTTAAGTTCAATTTGACTTATTTGGTAAAGATATGCATATTTATGGTAAAGTTTTTTTCTAAAATGAAGTTTCATGGAAAAATGCTCTTTTGGTTGATTTGTACTTATTTGTGTATTTGGTATGATTGTTGCCTTCATGAAATGATATTGATCATGGTGATATTTTTTGAAAGGAGTTTGGCATAATTGAATCTTTAAAATTATGTTGAGCTCATGTTGTTGTGAAAAGGAAATTCCTCATGTTGTGATTTTGAGCTCTTATGTGTAGAATTTGATGTTTTGAGTCACTTGGTTAAATGTCATGATTATGTGTTGAATGGACTCGTGAAGCAGTCCTTTGAGTTGTAACTCATGTTGATTATGTATTTTGTTTGTTGGGCTGCTAGTATTGAGTCTATCCTTTCCCGTCAAAAGATTTTAGTGTCACACGGTGACAAATGTTCCTAAGGGGGGGATAATGTAACACTCCAAATATTCTAGACCTAATCTAGAGCCTCACATGAGTATCTAACACTTGAAACGCTGTTATAAGACATAAAATAATGTTTAAAATCTATTTAAGAAGTGTAAGAGTCAAGACGTCAAAGAACGTCCATGATGTCTAAAGGTTAGTGAAAGAGGTGCTAGTGTGCCTTAGCTTATTTCACGGGGTTTTAAGAGTTGTAATTTTATGAAATTTGGTATGAAGGTGTCAAACATGGATTAGAATATGTTTTAGGTCGAAACGTCTGGGTACGACTCCTCCCCAAGGACCATACCATGGTTCCTTGGAGAGGACCGTTCCAAATGACCAAAAAGCTGTCAAAAGATAGTAGCACCTATGCTTTCCAAACGACGGGGTCTCGCCTGGGATACGGGGCGTCAATGCCTCCTTTGACCAACACATAGATATTTTGGAAAATGAAACGTTTGGAGAAATCTCTGTCGCAAACCACAGATGAGCAGCACGGACGAAGGCTTGGCCGTCGACTGACCTACGGCCCGTCGGTCGGGGTCTCATAGGTGAGGTCACTGTTTTGCTGCCTCAATATAGTAGGTTTAATTAAATTAATTAGGTGGTTAGTTAATTTTTTTTGGGTTTAAGAGAGGTCTAATTAAGTTAGTTAATGACTTATATAAAGACCCTAACCTAATTAAATTAACCCAACCCTAATAATTCCCAAAACTCAAATTGCTCTTCCTTCTATCTTCTTTCCCTCTCCCAAATAGAACAACTCCATTGGAGGCTAGGTCAAGGTCTAAGGGATGCAAGAAGGGGTCTTTTCTTTATCATTCTCTATCAATTAGCAAGGTACGGTATTCCTTTCACCTTTGAGATCCCTTTCCCCAAAGGGTTCCTCCAAATTGATTCAGAAAGATGAATCTCAAGTGGGTTTTCTTCTATTACGAATTTGACTTTCTACATTGCTTTGTTTATGATTTCTTTAGATAATTATGAGTAGATTATGATGCATTGTAAGTCAATTATGCTAGTCCGTTATCAATTAAACTAGGTTGTGTACATCATGAATTTGACCTCAGTCCCTAACCCTAGGCTATGAACTAGTGATGAATTGTTGTGTAGTTATTCAATTGACTTCCTTATTGTGTTTATTACTATTGTGTGATGATATTACACCCATTTTTGGGGTGAGTTGGATGGTTGATGGTAAAACTTTGATGATGGCTTGTGAAGGAGATTGGGGTAAGTCTTGTGATCTCAATCCTTGCTTCAATTATGATTTCTTATGTTTAGTTATGAAGTTATATTGAAGTATACCTTATGATAAGATTGATTAGCATTGGTATGATGTTGAATTAGAATATCTTGAATTATTGTTTGTGAGTTGTTGGTTAAGATGAAAATGTTATAAGGATGGTGATAACTTACCAATATGCCTTATTATAATGTGATCATGTAAATGTGCTAACCTCACATGTGTGAACTGAAATGAAAGGACAAGACTCATGCAATTCCTATTGAGCTATGATGATAATTATCTTACCAATATGCCTTATTATAATGTGATCATGTAAATGTGCTAACCTCACATGTGTGAATTGAAATGAAAGGACAATACTCATGCAATTCCTATTGAGCTATAATGATAATTATATAAGGTATAAAACCGATGACCTAAACTAAGATATGATGATTAATAAAGGTTTAAAGACATTTCAAAAGGGACTCTAGATTTACACCGAGTGAACTAGAGTAAGGAGTGTCCCTTCCCACATAAGAAAGGTAGGATCACTAATGTACTAATGAGATTGGAGATTATAATGAATTTAGCATAAAAAGGGTCTCAACTACATCTTGTAGGTCTTGAACTATGTTTCCCCCATAGGAATACTAGCTAGTGGATCCACATAGATGTTATGTTCATGTTTTGGTACTACCTTTGAAAGTAGTCCGCCTTCTTTAGGTGTAGGGTTCCATGACCGAATTCAACATTAGCTCATGTGGTCTATGTCTGTTAAGGCAAGATGTTCCCAAAAGGTAAAATGAAGTAATAAAGTGAACTCTAACTAGGATGACCTAAGGGGTTTAGCTTAGTTTAGGTAGGGGTATGGGACTGTACCTATACTGTAAGATCCCAAAAATGACTTAGGTTATATAGATCGTAACATGGTTGTCATTACGTCTAAGGTCCTATAATGGTATATAAAGTTGTATTGAGGCAGTAGCTAATAGTTTAGGTTCATTGGAAGTCAAACGTCAAGGGACGACTAAGTCACCTAAGCGCCTCATATGTGGTTCTATGTGTTTATGTGTAATTCATGAGGTTTTAAGGTCCTTAAATGAGTTACTATAGTGTATATATGCAGTGTGTCAAGTTTCGTGAAGTTTGGAGGTCAAACGTCCAAGAACGTCAATGACGTTCAAAAGATGTGCCTTGAAATGACCTTGTGTGTCTAAGCATGTTTCGTCTAGTTTTACGGTTTCGTTTTGGGTGAAATTCATGTGAGAGGTCCTAAACACGTATAAAAACATTTTTGGGAAAAGTCCAGGAAAACATCCCCAAGGACCCAAAGTTGGTGCAAAGGCTGCCCAAGACAGCCCAAACCACGGAGACAATGGATGCCCAGTGGGTCATTCGACGCCCCATTGGTAGGGTCTCATCATTTGGGAGTTAGACTGGGAAAATGAGTGTCCAAAGACAAGCCTCAGTCCCAGACCACGGACCAGCAGGACGGTCCGTTGGTCAGAGGAAGGGCCGTCGATTGTTTTCCGTCTATGAGGACTGTCCCTGCGTGCAATTCACTACCAAGTGAGGGGTGAACTTGTAAATTCACCCCACTTCCAAATAACAGAATTGGAGGTTACTAAGGCATATTTTGGGCATTGTAAATGTGTTTATAAGTTAACACTTAGAAGATGTCATTCTTCAAAATCAAAACCCCAAATTCCCTTAGAAATTCCTTAAGACTCCATTGAAGCCAAAACTCAAGGAAAAGTTTGGATTGGAGATTCGAGTGGTGATTCTTCATAAAATTAGAGGATTATCATCATTGAGGTATGGTTTTTTATCCTTGAAACTCGTTTAATCAAGGATCCCAACTTTCAAAGATGTTTTCTAAAGTTTTCAAAGTTAAATTGGACCTATTTCATGATCTATCCATGGGTTCTTGCATTAAAGATTTTTAATCATTGTTTAGTGATTGAATTGTTGTTATTAATATGATTTTAACTTAATTAACCTATTAACCCATGTAATTGATGAACCCTAGTTTTTGACTAGTTTATGGGTTACTTGATATTGGTCTAATGCATATGAATTAATGTGTAGTTTCCTATGAGCTTTCTAATGATGTAAGAATTGTATTCAATCGTTATCTATTTTGTATTATATTGATAAATCTATATTGAATTGACTTAGAGTCATTGAGTACTATAGTTTTTGTATTAAATTGATGTTCATGGCTATGGGTAAGGGCCTTATGATATTGAATTGGAGGATTTGGCATTGGATTGAAGTGTTTAGGATGAAGTGGTGGTACTCTTCCCTATTTTCCTTTATTTAATGTTAATTATACTTGAATTATGTTGTGATTGGTATGCTCCACTTATGGTGGCGGAGTTATGTGAATTGATGTGGCCTTGTCAGAATTATTTTAAGTATTATGATTATTAGGCCTTGTCGGCACCACTTGAAGTAATATGACTATTTGTGTAGTTGATTATGTGATATATGACCATATATACCTATATGAGAAGTCATGTGAAAGTATGTGTTCTTCTATTGATGCTATTTAGGTGATCATGTTAAACTATTGACTATGCGTTCATATGTGTGGTCTTAGAGTTGAATGCATGATTGTTCCTACTTGGCTATGTGAAGTCTATGATGGTCAAATTGATGGTGATATAGTAGTGTATAGGGTGACTTAAATATGATAATGGTTGTCCTTATGTGCTTCTAGAATAACATGTAATATGTGCTAAAGTGAAGTATGTTTTGTCTTGTTTAGGTAGACTTGTATCCCTTAGTTAATGCATGTATGATAGTGACTATGTGATGTCTTGACTTAGGAAGCTAAAGCGTCTTAGTCTTGTATGTATGAATGTTAGATGAGACCTTGAATGATGATAAGAGGGTCCTTTATGTGAAACCTTAAACATAGTGGTAAGGTTATGAATCTTGAAGTCGAAAGCCGTAATGGTATCCTTCATGTAATGAATGATGGACTTAAGGTTGATTGCCTGGATCGGCATCATATCAATCCTTAGGAATGTCATGATGAGCTTCTTTTCATCATTGTAAGGCAGCCCCTAGAGGACCTCTTTGGTAGGGTAAATGTAATTGGGTTATGAACTTGATATGGAACCCCTTTGTATGAACCTTAATGTGAATTAATCTATGAGAACGAAGGCTAAAACTGAGTGAGTATGGAAAAGGAAGTATTTCTAGTTAAAGCATGAGTCTAGAATACAAAGTAAGCCCTTCATATTCCTTAACCATGTGCCTACATGGGATGTGTCTAAGTTCTACCATTGGCAAGTAAAAAAACCTCATCAGAGTAGGATAGAACTCCGAATTCCATGTTTTGCTACCATGGTCTGTGTCGGTTATTGCATATTCTCATCATGTGGGATACCTATTAGCATTAGATAAGTTCTATGAAGTTTAGGTGGTGGTATGGGACGCTATAAGGACTATGCACAATAGGCTTTGAAGGTCTTAGTAAGAGTCCCTAGGTCTTCTCCAAGACCATTACTTTGAATGTCCTTTCTGTGATGAATGTCTCTTAATGAACTAATGAACTAATTAATTATGTTAGAAAGCATGTAAATGCATGAGTACCTAATCTAAAGTGACTTAAGGATTCCTTAGTTAAAGTGTGAAGAGGGCATATGGGATGATCTCTTCATGTCTTATCAATGGAAGTGTTGAGAATGACTCTAGTTAGGGATGTTGGTTGTTATGATTGGGCATGATCTAAACATAGGAAGTCTTAAGGATTATTTAGGTAACATTGAAGAGGGTGTATGGGCGTTCTCTTCTAGGAGTACATAAGCAAGTCTTTTGATAGATTAGTAAAGAGATGTGTCATATGTTATATGTTATGTATACTGGTGTATGGTAAGTGCGTATGTGTCTCATTATCAGTAGTCTTGAGGAACGTTTAGGCACACATAGAAAAGGTGTATGGGCGTTCTCTCTTTGTGTGACTTAAGTGAATCTTAGGATAGCTATTAGTGAGAAGACTACATGCTAGTAAATGTTAAAGGGGAAGGAAAAGCACTTCACTGTTACAGTGACGCAATTCACTGTACAGTGAATATAGGTTACTGTAAAGTGACTTATAAAATTATGATATTTGTTTAAATGATTTCTTATGTGTTTCTAAGTTGATAAATGTTGTTCTTATGATTATAGTACGATATTTAAATGAAAAGATGCATATTTCAAATAAATGTCAATTTTCATGATTTTTATGCATTATGCCATATTTAGTACATGTGATTGTACTAATTCCATCCTTTTATCTATCTCTATAGTGGTTGGTAGGTGAGGAGCATTTGAGAGGAAAGACTTGGATCATAGCATCATTCATGAGAATTTGAAGTATGTCCTCATTTGACTCGAGGGCATAGATGTCTTTCATTTCTTTTATGAAGTATTGTAATAGACTTAGTAGTACCATATTTTCTATTTCGTATGGGCCGTGTCCCAAGTACTCTTGTGCCTAAGATTTATGAGATTGATACTTAGTATTTCCTATTACTTTTATACGAAAGAGTTTTAAAGACTATGAAATGTTTTGTGAAAAGTTTTAATTTCGCACTACTTTTAACTATGTATATCCGATGAATGATATGAAAGGGCTTGTGTAAGACCTCCGAGAGGTCGAGTACGCCTGTTGCAAATACGAGATAGTTCCCTATCTTCTAGGGTGTGTTCTTGGGATGTGACAAGCTTGGTATTAGAGCATAGGTTGTGAAAGTAGTCTTTGGAATCAAAAAGTCTCATCAAGTCACATCTAGTAGAGTCTCGACCATCGGTGTGAGTCGCGACACATCTATGGGCAAGAGGCTATAGGACAATAGAGTTTCCCTTCTTTTCTACTCCTATGTCGTGCGGTAGAGTAAATGTTATGAGTCGCCTTCTTAATGCGTTTCCTTGTGTTTCTAGGAGATGAATACTAGAAGGATGGCCGCTAGAAGGTTGGAAGAGGAAAGGGTGAATGGGGAAGTTCCTCATCAAGTTGAGAAAGTTGAGCAAGTTCCTCAAGATGGGAAAGGAGTCCAAGGTGATCAAGGTTGTCAAGTGCCTCCCCAAGGTGATCATGTCCCTAATGTGGAAGGATGTAATGAGGTTCCGGTGGATCCCCCAGAGTTGAGTAATAGATATATTAGAGAGGTTTTGCTTGCTTTATCCCGAGCCGTGACTACTCAAGCAAATTTTAGTATGGTTCCTAGGGTGAGTGTTGTGGAGAGCACTATGACCTCTAGGTTGAGCGATTTTGTGAGGAAGAATCCTCCTATCTTTCTTGTCTCTAAGGTAGGTGAAGATCCCCAAGAGTTCCTTGATGGTGTGTACAAGGTATTGAGTGCTATGTGGGTTAAATCTAGGGAGAATGAGGATTAGGCTTCGTATCAATTGAGAGATGTTTCTCAAATATGGTACACTCAATCGAAGGACAATAGGCTGGTGGAGTCGGATCCTATTGAGTGGGAAGAATTTAATGAAGCTTTTCTAGGTAAGTATTTTCCCCGTGAGAGGAGGGAAGTTAAGGTAGAGGAGTTTATCAATATCAAGAAAGGCAATATGAGTGTTCAGGAGTACTCTTTGAAGTTCTCAAAATTGTCTAGATATGCGCAATCCCTAGTGCCTAATCCAAGGGATGAAATGAGTCCTTTTGTGATCGGGGTCGCCGACTTAGTTAGGGAAGAATGTCGTATGGATATGCTACATGATGATATGACCTTAGCTAGACTCATGGTGTATGCACAATATATTGAAGATTCTAAACTTGGTAGAATTGCTAGAAACTTGAAAAGAAGTGGTGCAAGCGATCAAGGGCAACCCCGATCCAAAAAGAGGGTTCACACTCAAGAAGAATCTAGTACTGCTAAGTTCAAGATTGAGAAACGAGGTGGTTCTTAAAATGGTAAACCTACATGTGTCAATTGTGGCAAGAAACATTATGGTGAGTGTCTATTGGGTACCAGTAGTTTCTTTGGATGTGAAAAAGATGGACGTAAAGTGAGAGATTTTCCTAATAAAAATGGTAAGAAGGTTTCTCCTAGTGTTCCAAAGGATGATGCTCCAACAAAGAGGCGTTTCTATGCACTCCAAACTAGAGGAGAGAAGACGGATGAGAGTGATGATGATGTTGGTAAGTCTTATTTCTCTTGTTGTGATATGAGTTCCTTCTAAGTGGGAGAGTATATTTATAGATGGGAAAGAAAGTCCTAGAAGTTTGTTGCATGGGCATGGTGTTTAGGAGTTTGGTTGAAATTGAATTTCATTAACTTCTTACATTGTATATTTTATGAATCCATGATCATGTTGTAAATAGTGTTTATATGATTTTACCTTGCATATTAGCATGTCTATATCATGAATTGCCTAAAAATTGCATTTTGAAAAATTTGCATAATTCACTGTAGGTATTCCTGCTCACTGTAACATTTTGCAAAAATTGACCAATTCGTTCTTTGGTCTAAAATTGTTGTAATGTGGTTAGAACTGATGTGTATGCGTATAATAATGAATGTAAAATGAGTTTGTGCTATTTGGAGTGAAGGATGTGAGTTTTGTAGCATGATGAGTTATAGAATTTATTCTAAGTTCTTGTTGTGTTGTGAATCTCTTGACTATGTGAAATTGATGTTTTTCCTTGACTATGTGTTATATGGTTTGGTTTTGAGCTTCTAGTTGAATCTCTATTCTTGGAAGTGTTCGGAGAGTGGCAATTGTCATTCAAGGACGAATGTTGTCCAAGTGGGGGAGATTGTAAGGTCCCGAAAATGACTTAGCTTAACTAGTGCCTAACATTGTTGTCATTACGATCTAAGGTCCTAAAATGGTCTATAATGTTGTATTGAGGAAGTAGCTAAGAGTTTAGGTGCATTGGAAGTCAAACGTTAAGGGTCGACTAAGACGTTCGACGACTGAGTCACCTAAGCGCCTCATATGTGGTTCTATGTGTTTATGTGTGATTCATGAGATTGTAAGGTCATTAAATGATTTATTATAGTGTATATAGGTAGTTTGTCAAGTTTCGTAAAGTTTGGAGGTCAAACGTCCATGAACGTCCATGACGTTTGAAAGATATGCCTTGAATTGACCTTCTATGTCTAAGCATGTTTCATCGAGTTTTATGTGTTTGTTTTGGGTGAAATTCATGTGAGATGTCCTAAACTCGTATACGAACATGTTTGTGTTGGAAACGTCCGGGCAAACATCCCGAAGGACCATCCAAGGGTCCTTGACCCAAAGTTGGTGCCAAGGCTGCCAAAGACAGCCCAAACCACGGAGGCAATCGACGCCCAATGGGTCAGTCGACGCCCCGTTGATAGGGTCTCGGCAGTTGGAACTTATACTGGGGAAAGGAGGGACAAAGGAAAAGCCTCAGTCCCAGACCACGGACTAGCAGGATGGGCCGTCAATGGTCCTCCGTCTGTGAGGACTGTCCCTGTGTGCAGTTCACTGCCAAGTGAGGGGTGAACATGTTAATTCACCCCACTTTCAAATAAGAGGTTTGGAGGTTCCTAAGGGGTATTTTGGGTATTTTAAATATGTTTATTAGTCTATAACACTTAGAAGATTCATTCTTCAAAATCAAAACTCCAAATTCCCTTAGAAATTCCTTAAGACTCCATGTAAGCCAAAACTCAAGGAAGATCTTGGATTGGAGATTTAAGTGGTGATTCTTCATCAAATTTGAGTATTATCATCATTGAGGTACGGTTTTTGATCCTTGAAACTCGTTTCATCAAGGAGCCCAACTTTCAAAGATGTTTTCTAAAGTTTTCAAAGTTGAACTTGACCTATTTCATGATCTATCCGTGGGATCTTGCATTAAATGTTTTTAATTATTGTTTAGTGATTGAATTGTTGTTATTAAGATAATTTTAACTTAATTAACATATAAACCCATGTAATTGATGAACCCTAGTTTTTGACTAATTTATGGGTTACTTGATATTGGTCTAATGCTTATGAATTAATGTGTACTTTCTTATGAGCTTTCTAATTATGTTAGAATTGTATTTAGTTGTTATCTAATTGGTCTTAGATTGATAAATCTATATTGAATTGACTTATATTCGTTGAGTATTATAGTTTATGCATTGAATTGATGTTTATGACCATGGGTAAGGGCCTTACGATATTGAATTGGATGATTTGGCATTGGATTGAAGTGTTGAGGATGAAGTGGTGGTACTCTTCCCTATTTCCCTTTATTTAATGTTAATTAGACTTCAATTATGTTGTGATTGGTATGCTTCACTTATGGCGGCGGTGTTATGTGAATTGATGTGGCCTTGTCGGCGTTATTTTAAGTATTATGATTATCGTGGCCTTGTCGGCACAACTTGAAGTAATATGACTATTTGTGTAGTTGATTATGTGATGTATGATCATATATACCTATATGAGAAGTAATGTGAAAATATGTGTTCTTCTATTGATGCTATTTAGGTGATCATGTTAGACTAATGACTATGTGTTCATGTGTGTAGTCTTAGAGTTGAATGCAAGATTGTTCCTACTTTGCTATGTGAAGTCTATGATGGTCATATTTATGGTGATATAGTAGTGTATAGGGTGACTTAAAGATGATAATGGTTGTCCTTATGTGCTTCTAGAAGAACATGTAATATGTGCTAAAGTGAAGTATGTTGTGTCTTGTTTAGGTAGACTTGTGTCCCTTACTTGATGCATGTATGATAGTGACTATGTGATGTCTAGACTTAGGAAGCTAAAACGTCCTAGTATTGTATGTATGAATATTAGATGAGACCTTGAATGATGATAAGAGGATCCTTTATGTGAAACCTTGAACCTTGTGGTTAGGTTATAAAACTTGAAGTCGAAAGCCGTAATGGTATCCTTCATGTAATGAATGATGGATTTACGGTTGATTGGCTGGAACAGCATCATATCAATCCTTATGAAAGTCATTATGAGCTTCTTGTCGCCATTGTAAGGCAGCCCCTAGAGGACCTCTTTGGTAGGGTAAATGTAATTGGTTTATAAACTTGATGTGGAACCCCTTTGTATGAACCTTGATGTGAACTAATCTATGAGAACGAAGGCTAGCACCGAGTGAGTATGTCAAGGGAAGTAGTTCTAGTTAAAGGATGAGTCTAGAATACAAAGTAAGCCCTTCATATTCCTTAACCATATGCCTACATGAGATGTGTCTAAGTTCTACCATTGGCAAGTAGAACAACCTATTCGGAGTAGGATAGAACTCCGGATTCCATATTTGCTACCACGGTCTATGTCGGTTATTGACTATTCTCATCATGTGGGATACCTATTACCATTAGATAAGTTCTATCAAGTTTAGGCAGTCGTATGAGACGCTATCTAGATATTGCACAATAGGCTTTGAAGGTGTTTGTAAGAGTCCCTAGGTCTTCTCCAAGACCATTACTTGAATGTCCTTTATGTGATGAATGTGTCTTAATGAACTAATGAACTAATGACTTATGTTAGAAAGCATGTAAATGCATGAGTACCATTCCTCATTTAAAGTGTGAAGAGGGCATATGGGTTGATCTCTTCATGTCCTATCAATGGAAGTTTAGAGAATGACTCTAGTTAGGGATGTTGGTTGTTATGATTAGTCATGATCTAAACTTATGAAGTATTAAGGATTATTTAGGTAACCTTGAAGAGGGTGTATGGACGTTCTCTACTAGGAGTACTTAAGTAAGTTCTTTGATACCCTTAGTAAAGAGAATTGTCATATCTTATATGTTATGTATGCTGGTATATGGTAAGTGTGTATGTTTCTCATTATGAGTAGTCTTGAGGACTGTTTAGGCACACATAGAGAGGGTGTATGGTCGGTCTCTCTTTGTGTGACTTAAGTGAATCTTAGGATAGCTTTTAGTGAGAAGACTACATGCTAGGAAGTGTTAAAGGGGAAGAAAAAGCACTTCATTGTTACAGTGAAGCAATTCATTGTACAGTGAATGTAGGTTACTGTAAAGTGACTAATAAAATTATGATATTTGGTTTAAATGATTTTTTATGTGTTTCTAAGTTGATAAATGTTGTTCTTATGATTATATTACGATATTTAAATGAAAAGATGCATATTTCCAATAAATGTCCATTTCATGATTTTTATGCATTATGCAATACTTAGTACATGTGGTTGTACTAATTCCATGCTTTTATCTATCTATATAGTGGTTGGTAGGTGAGGAGCATTTGGGAAGCAAGACATGGATCATAGCATCGTTCAATAGAAGTTGAAGTATGTCCTCATTTTACTCGAGGGCATTGATGTCATTCATTTCTTTTATGAAGTAATGTAATAGACTTAGTTGTACTATATTATCTATTTCGTATGAGTCGTGTCCCAAGTACTCTTGTGTCTAAGATTGATGAGATTAATACTTAGTATTTCCTATTATTTTTATATTAATTTAAAGACTATGAAATGTTTTGTGAATAGTTTTATTTCCGCACTACTTTTCACTATGTATATGCAATGAATGACATGAAATGGCTTGTATAAGACCTCCGAGAGGTCGAGTACACCGGTTACAAATACGAGTTTGTGCCCTATCTTTGAGGGTGTGGTCTTGGGATGTGACATATACATTGCACTATTTAGCCTTGAGGGAAGTCTTAGAAGGATGTTCTTATGTATGTAAATACTTATAAATGCACATGGTATGTATATGATGATCTTACATGCTAATGACATTATGTGATGTGGTTTCACTTATGACATGTGATTGGTCTCTATTGCTTAATTATGACGATGTTTATTGCTAAAGTATGATGATGTTTAATCTTAAATATATAGTATGTGAAGTTGGCATTTCTTTTGGTTGTTGTTGGGTTTACATGGTTGACTGAGGTTATGGGGCCTTACTTAGTCATTGCTCTAGTGGACTTAATATGTATTCATGAGTAATGGTTGTCACGACCCGAAAGCACCCCCCAGAAGTTAGGGAAAACCTTCGAATCATGACCGGGCGTACTTGACCCCTTTGGGGTCTCGTACAAGCCCTCTAACTAGCATTCATAACATAAAGCATGAAAAGTAGTGCGGAATTTAAAACTTTTCACGATAATAATAATAAAAGGAGTCTTTTCATAAATACTAAGAAATCTTATCGTCACAAGCCAACTTAAAGACACAACTTGGAATCTTAGGGACACGGCCCTTTACGATAAAAGTAAATACATTTTTAAGTATTAATAAAGAAACTAAGAAACATAAAACTATGTCCTCGAATATATGAGGACATACCAAATTCTTGAGAGGTAAAGTTCCCAAGCTTCGACTCCGATCCTCCCCAAAGGGCTTCCAACCTATACTCGTAAGGTATAAAAAGTATGGGGTTAGTACAACAATGTACTAAGTATGGCATATGCAAAAACATGCAAAAAGGGACATTTTAGTAAAGATAGCTTTTATGCAATTCAAATATAACCTTCATGAATATAGAAGCAAACCCACATAAGAATCAACAATTAACACTTTATGGCTATCTTACCAAACTTAAAGTAAACAAAAGGAACATTTCAATTAACTTTGCTAAACTTGCAATAAAATTGAATAAAGCATCATAGTGAACATTTTGAATTCTTACAATGAAGACCTTACAGTGAATGGCACGGTCCAAGTCATATGAACCCTTTTTCTTTGAAGTTGCCCTAACCCAAGGTTATTCTAAGACTCCCTAAGGTGAGCCAAGAAGGGACTGTCATTACACCTCCCTTCAAAGCACACCAAAGCGACCCTTAAAACTACCTAATCTTAGGCTTACTTCGTTAGAAATCAAATCCACGCCCTTGGCTAACATATGCAAAACACTCATGGAAATATAGGTCATACCAAGTGCAATGTGAGAGTAGCATCCCATACTACCACTCCCACTTAGTACTCCTAATGGATTCCATTTACTCAAGTACTCCACAATAATCTCCATAACACTACACATAGTACTCATTCACAGGATTTCATGAGGTACTTTCTCCCATGTAGGTATAGTCACACCAAGTGCAATGTGAGAAATAGCATCCAATACTATATCCGCACTCAATGCTCCTACTTGGTCCGTGAGGTGTGGATTGAGCTACTTCAGACATACTACACAATTTCAACAATACACAAGATAATTAGTTTCAAATCAATTCTTTTGTGGGAGTTAGCTTAACCGACAAAGACCATGAGAGATAGACATGGAATCCCGATATTAACCCCTATCGGATGAGGGATCCTTACTTGCCTAGTGTAAGGTCATGCTTCTTAGCGTTTACATGGCTTTTCCAATAGCTACACCTATGCGGGAACATAGTTAAGGGATAAGGAGATTGTTACAAAGTAACTCACTCTCTACTAACGAGGAGTACTCATCTCAAGAGGTACTTTGGATTGCAACATCTCAACTAACGAAGTGCAATCCACCTCCCCTTCATATCCTCTCGGTGCTAGGCATAACTCCACACGGATTTCTCAACATAATAGTCTATCTTAGAAAGCTCACTACGAAATGGAGAGGTTGTTACTAGACACTACATCTCAACTCACGAAGTGTGTCCACCTCAAGATTTCCCCTTTTTGCTCAACTTGACATAATACAAATCTTAAAACAGTGTGCGTGTACATGTGCACACCTTGCATATAAGCATCATTTCATTATCATCAAGCTCTACTCATACTTTAACCTTGATTCATCAAGCTACACACTCTACATACTTCTCATAATCATATACTTCATTTAGACATAAACTAGGTCAAACATGCAATTCAAGCTACATCAAACACAACACAAGACCCATTTCCAATATATCTTAATTTCACATATTAGACCTTCAAGATCACATACTCAAACCATACTAAGTAACATCAAGTTCATCAATTAGCACCGCCACCCATAAGGTGGACCATACCACTCAAATAGCAATTCATAATAAGAATTATACAATGATAGCAACTCATCAACAAATCAAACCATCATTACCCATAAGCAGTTTATCAATATTTCACCATATTAAGGCCCTTAGGGCAGTAGCTACACCAACATGACAAATACAAGAAGACCCAAGTTCATACCCTACTCAAATCATGCTCACATAACCCATTTTCAAGTCAAAATTTGAAGTATGCATAAACAAGAGTTTCATGGAGTTTTAACATCAAAAACATCTATTCAAACCAAGATAAATACATTTAAACCATTAGAACTTAGTTACAAGAAGATCCATAATAGAAATCAAAGTTTCGAAGAAGTTGAGTTTAAAACCCCTTTTTGAAAACCATTTTGGAAGTTGGTTTCTTGAATGTAAAGGTATTCAAGAATGGATACCATACCTTTAGGAGAAAGAAATCCACGAATTTGATGAAGAAACAAGTCCCAATCCGTCCTCCTATCCTTCCTTGACTTCTAGCTTCCAAGAGAGTTGAGAGAGTTTTCTTGAGAGAAGGAGAGAGTTGGATCTTGAAGTGAGAGGGTCTTGTCTAGGTCTAGGGTTTAAAACTAATTTAATATAACCTAAAAACACCAAAATTATACACCTAGGGTCTTATAAGACTTGGGGTGTATTTACATAAAACACCCCAAGTTGGTAGCCTTAAGTCGTGCACTGGCAGGCCTCGTCGACGAGACCTCCTCGACGGACCGTCACGTTCACCACGGACCGTCATGGAGTCCCGTTGAGGAAAACTTGGCTCCAACTGGAGCCTGTCCAAGTTCCACTCTCTGTCACTCGCGACGCCCTGGATCAACGGACCGTCCTGAGTGCAACGGACCGTCGCCATGGTCGTCGTGAGCCACTGATGGGCAGACTTTGCCCAAGTCTTGGGCCCTTCATCTAGGGCCCCTTGTGGGTCCTAGGTGGGGTCGTGCCCAGACGTCAAACCCCTAATCTAAGTCGTCTAGGTCTAAGGAACATCCGACGCATGTTTCAAGTAAAACGAACACATAAAACTCATCCAAACTCGCCAAGACATACAAGTACATTCTAAGGCATACCATCCGAACGTCATGGACGTTTTTGGTCGATTGAACTCCAAACTTAACCAAACTTTGCACACTGCCTAAGGACACCAAACTAACTCCGTTTAACTTAAAATTAACTCATGAAACAACCATGAGTCTCTAGTTCACCTTAGTTTATTTTGGGGCGTTATATTCTCCCCCACTTGGAATAACATTCGTCCTCGAATGACACTTAAATTTTAAGAACAAGAAGGACTCACTTAGCATCATATAATACACTTAGATCATGATCAAACCACTAACAATCAAAGCATCCACTAGCAAGGAACATCATTTTACACTTTCAACACTTAGCAACATAGGCAACTTTCACCAATTTTCACAAAGTCAAAAATTCAACCTCAATCTTCTTTGATGGAGGAACTACCTTCTCCAACGTTAAAAATGCTCATAAACAATGCCTTTACACATATTGAAACTAAAATTCAAGACAAAACAATTTTCTTCAAAATGCCAAAAGTTTTTTTTACAGTGAAGTTGACTGCCATCTTACCAAATTTTTGAAAAATTCATTCTCTAAGCAATTCATCAAGACGACATGATCATAGGAACTATAAAACCATATATACTCATTTCATAACACAAAAGCAACAATAACCAAGAGTTGACCCTTACCAAAACCATCGATCCGGATTAATTATCCTTTCTAGCCCCCATCCCATAGGAAGGGTTCTTCTTGGGAGCATTAGGATCTAGGGAAGCTTGATTGACATCTCTCCCCCTTGATTTAAGGTTTGGACAGTCCCTCATCTTGTGGCCTCTATTACCACATGCAAAACAACCATCCGTTCCGGCAAGACACTTACCCCCATGTTGCTTGCCATAAGTAGGGCACCTAGCCCTTTCATAGGAAATGAACACCACCTTGAGAAGATTGATTTGGAGCCCTATCCTTGTTTACATAGAAGAATCTTGGGGATAAAACCTCTTCTTAGGCCTTTGGTGAGTAGAATCATCCGGCCTAGGTCTCTTACCCTCTTGCCTTATCTCCCTAATTTTGGACTCCTTAATTTGTTGCACATAAACCATGAGCCTAGAGATATCCATGTCATTAAGAAGCATAGCCGTACGACACTCTTTTTCCACCAAGCTAGACACGCCCATCACAAACTTGTTCATCCTAGCCCTAGGGTTGGCTACCATGTTTGGGGCATACTTAGAGAGTTGGGTGAATTTGAGAGAGTACTCTTGCACACTCATTCCCCCTTGACGGAGGTTCATGAATTCAACCATCTTCTTCTCCCTCCACTCTAAAGGAAAGAATCTATCTAAGAAAGCCTCTTTGAATTCCTCCCAATCAACCAGTCCTCTTTCTAAGGGTCTCTCACCCCTCGATTGCTCATACCACACTTGAGCATCATCCTTAAGTTGGTAAGCGGCCAATTCCGCTTTCTCCCTAGGTGTCACACCCATAGCATCTACCACCTTGAAAACCTCATCTATGAAGCATTGTGGATCTTCATCCACCTTAGTGCCATGAAAAGTAGGAGGGTTCATCCTCATAAAATCCCTAATCCTAGAAGCGGGAGTACTAGCATTTGGTTGGGGCCTATCTCCTAGGTTAGCTTCGCCCACAAAGTGATTGTTGACAACTTGAGCTTGAGCCGTCATGAGTTGGGTCAAGTTCATTAGGGCAGCCCTCAACTCCACATTAGTCATATCAGCCTCAACAAAAGGAGCTTGAGGCATAGGAGGCACTTGAGGTCCTTGAGGTTCCGGAGGCACTTGAGGTTCTTGAAGAGGAACCTCCTCATTTTTCTCCCCTAAGCCAACAATAGGAACTTGGTCAACATGAGGAAGGACTCTCTCATTTGGTACACCTCCCTCCTCCCTTCTAGCGGTCGATCTCCTCGTATTCATGTCCTAAAAAACAGAAAAGAAGAGGTTGAGAATAGACACCTTATATACTCAACTCTAAGGCACGATACTAGAATAGAGAAGAAAGTGAAACTTCTAGCATCCTATAGCCTCTTGTCCATGGATGTGTCGCGACTCACACCAATGACCAAGATACTACTAGATGTGGCTTGTGAGACTTTCAGACCTTAAACTATTTCCCAAAACCTTATGCTCTGATACCAAGTCTTGTCACGACCCGAAAGCACCCCCTATAAGTTAGGGAAAACCTTCGAATCATGACCGGGCGTACTTGACCCCTTTGGGGTCTCGTACAAGCCCTCTAACTAGCATTCATAACACAAAGCATGAAAAGTAGTGCCGAATTTAAAAATTTTCACGATAATAATAATAAAAGGAGTCTTTTCATAAATACTAAGAAATCTTATCGTCACAAGCCAACTTAAAGACACAACTTGGAATCTTAGGGACACGGCCCTTTACGATAAAAGTAAATACATTTTTAAGTATTAATAAAGAAACTAAGAAACATAAAACTATGTCCTCGAATATATGAGGACATACCAAATTCTTGAGAGATAAAGTTCCCAAGCTTCGACTCCCATCCTCCCAAAAGGGCTTCCAACCTATACTCATAAGGTATAAAGAGTATGGGGTTAGTACAACAATGTACTAAGTATGGCATATGCAAAAACATGCAAAAAGGGACATTTTAGTAAAGATAGCTTTTATGCAATTCAAATATAACCTTCATGAATCTAGAAGCAAATCCACATAAGAATCAACAATTAACACTTTATGGCTATCTTACCAAACTTAAAGTAAACAAAAGGAACATTTCAATTAACTTTGCTAAACTTGCAATAAAATTGAATAAAGCATCATAGTGAACATTTTAAATTCTTACAATGAAGACCTTACAGTGAATGGCACGGTCCAAGTCATATGAACCCTTTTTCTTTGAAGTTGCCCTAACCCAAGGTTATTCTAAGACTCCCTAAGGTGAGCCAAGAAGGGACTCTCATTACATCTCCCTTCAAAGCACACCAAAGCGACCCTTAAAACTACCTAATCTTAGGCTTACTTCGTTAGAAATCAAATCCACGCCCTTGGCTAACATATGCAAAACACTCATGGAAATATAGGTCATACCAAATGCAATGTGAGAGTAGCATCCCATACTACCACTCCCACTTAGTACTCCTAATGGATTCCATTTACTCAAGTACTCCACTATAATCCTCCATAACACTACACCATAGTACTCATTCACACAGATTTCATGAAGGTACTCTTCTCCCATAGTAGGTATAGGTCACACCAAGTGCAATGTGAGAATAGCATCCCATACTACTACTCCCACTCAATGCTCCTACTTGGTAACTAATGTGGATTGAGCACTTCACGACATACATACACAATTTCAATAATACACAAGATAATTAGTTTCAAATCAATTCTTTTGTGGGAGTTAGCTTAACCGACAAAGACCATGAGAGCTAGACATGGAATCCCGATATTAACCCCTATCGGATGAGGGATCCTTACTTGCCTAGTGTAAGGTCATGCTTCTTAGCGTTTACATGGCTTTTCCAATAGCTACACCTATGCGGGCACATAGTTAAGGGATAAGGAGATTGTTACTAAGTAACTCACTCTCTACTAACGAGGAGTACTCATCTCAAGAGGTACTTTGGATTGCAACATCTCAACTAACGAAGTGCAATCCACCTCCCCTTCATATCCTCTCGGTGCTAGGCATAACTCCACACGGATTACTCAACATAATAGTCTATCTTAGAAAGCTCACTAGGAAATGGATAGGTTGTTACTAGACACTACATCTCAACTCACGAAGTGTGTCCACCTCAAGATTTCCCCTTTTTGCTCAACCTGACATAATACAAATCTTAAAAGAGTGTGTGTGTACATGTGCACACCTTGCATATAAGCATCATTTCATTATCATCAAGTTCTACTCATACTTTAACCTTGATTCATCAAGCTTCACACTCTACATACTTCTCATAATCATATACTTCAATTAGACATAAACTAGGTCAAACATGCAATTCAAGCTACATCAAACACAACACAAGACCCATTTCCAATATATCTTCATTTCACATATTATACCTTCAAGATCACATACTCAAACCATACTAAGTAACATTAAGTTCATCAATTAGCACCGCCACCCATAAGGTGGACCATACCACTCAAATAGCAATTCATAATAAGAATTATACAATGAGAGCAACTCATCAACAAATCAAACCATCATTACCCATAAGCAATTTATCAATATTTCACCATATTAAGGACCTTAGGGCAGTATCTACACCAACATGACAAATACAAGAAGACCCAAGTTCATACCCTACTCAAATCATGCTCACATAACCCATTTTCAAGTCAAAATTTGAAGTATGCATAAACAAGAGTTTCATGGAGTTTTAACATCAAAAACATCTATTCAAACCAAGATAAATACATTTAAACCATTAGAACTTAGTTACAAGAAGACCCATAATAGAAATCAAAGTTTAGAAGAAGTTGAGTTTAAAACCCCTTTTTGAAAACCATTTTGGAAGTTGGCTTCTTGAATGGAAAGGTATTCAAGAATGGATACCATACCTTTAGGAGAAAGAAACCCACGAATTTGATGAAGAAACAAGTCCCAATCCATCCTCCTATCCTTCCTTGACTTCTAGCTTCCAAGAGAGTTGAGAGAGTTTTCTTGAGAGAAGGAGAGAGTTGGATCTTGAAGTGAGAGGGTCTTGTCTAGGTCTAGGGTTTAAAACTAATTTAATATAACCTAAAAACACCAAAATTATACACCTAGGGTCTTATAATACTTGGGGTGTATTTACATAAAACACCCCAAGTTGGCAGCCTTAAGTCGTGCACTGGCAGGCCTCGTCGACGAGACCTCCTCGACGGACCGTCACGTTCACCACGGACCGTCATGGAGTCCCGTCGAGGAACACTTGGCTCCAACTGGAGCCTGTTCAAGTTTCACTCTCTGTCACTCACGACACCCTGGATCGACAGACCGTCCTGAGTGCAACAGACCATCCCCATGGTCGTCGTGAGCCACTGATGGGCAGACTTTGCCCAAGTCATGGGCCTTTCATCTAGGGCCCCTTGTGGGTCTTAGGTGGGGTCGTGCCCGGATGTCAAACCCCTAAACTATGTCGTCTAGGTCTAAGGAACATCTGACGCATGTTTCAAGTAAAACGAACACATAAAACTCATCCAAACTCGCCAAGACATACAAGTACATTCTAAGGCATACCATCCGAACGTCATGGACGTTTTTGGTCGATTGAACGCCAAACTTAACCAAACTTTGCACACTGCCTAAGGACACCAAACTAACTCCATTTAACTTGAAATTAACTCAAGAAACAACCATGAGTCTCTAGTTCACCTTAGTTCATTTTGGGGAGTTATAATGGTCTTGCTTTGATAATGACGTTATGAACTCTAATAAATGCTTGTTGATATTATAACTTGATGATAGAGTTGTCTTGATTATGTGCTCAATTATGTTCATATGCATGTTGGCTTGACAAGACTTAGAATTGTTGGTCTTGTGATGTACATGGTCTTGACTTCATAAATATGTGTTATTCAATTCATGAATGTGCATAAGGCTTTTCAAAGTTACTTTACATGTTTTTTTAATAAATGTCCCTTTTTAGCATGATTTCTATGTTCGATGTGCATATGGTCCTACATAGTACAAGTGATGTGCTAACCCCATTTCTCTCTTTTTCCATAATATTTTAGGTTCCGGTCGTTGAAGGGTTCATGACGACTTTTGAAGGAACAATTGTATTCTCATTATCCAAGTTGGGTAGGTCCACACCACTTCGAGGACAATGCCATTTCTTATTATTGGATGTTGATTAGTCTTAAACTCACTTTGTTCATTCTCTTTAATTTGAGTACTAAGATTGTATAGACTATATGTGGCTTTTATAGTATTGATGTATGGGCTATGCCAAAATTTTTATACTCTTGTTTAGATCGTTATGATATGAGACATCCGTTTTAAGACTATATTGTATCTTATATATATGTGTGTGCCATAAAAGTAGAAGACTATGTAATCTTCTTATACGAAGGGTCAGCGTATACTCGATATCAATATATTTTGTGTATGCGAGAGGTCTATGTAAACCTCATGATAGATATAGAAGAAAAGTTTTAAATTTTCCGCATTTTTAACCTATGAATGTAATGATGATTGCTAAGAGGCTAGTCCTAGTCCTCTTTGAGGACGACGAAGCCGGTTACGTCTAGGGGGGACTTCCCGGATATGTCAAAGTTGGTATAAGAGCATCAGGTTGAATATCCCTAGAAATGAAGTCTCATTCAACCACGTCTATGTAGATTCTTATTCATAATTGTGAAGCGCGCCACACTTATGAATGAGAGACTATGTGATGCTTAGAAACTCTTATCTTCTTGTATTCCTATTTCGTGCTTCCAAAGTACTATTATGTTCTTTAAACTAAACCTTGTATCATGGTTATAGGTATGAATACTCGAAGATCAGCTTCTAGAAGAGCCGAAGAAGAAATGGCTAATGTGGGAGCTAATGACAATCAAGTGCCTCCACAAGACAACCAAGTGCCCCACTTGAAGAAGTTTCTATGGGTGATCAAGTTCCGGATGTTCCTTCAATGATGATTGATGGAGATATAAGGGCAGCCTTTCTCACTTTGGATCAATCCATGACCTCTCAAACTAATGTTGTCACTTCTCAAGTTCAAGCTATGAAGACCCAAGTGACTAGGGATTTTGGACCTCGAGTACCTCTACATGCTAACACTATGGCCTCACGTTTGAGAGACTTTGCTAGAATGAATCCACGTATGTTCTTTGGGTCGGGGTACGATAAAGAACTTCGAGATTTCCTCAATGAGATCTATATGATTCTTTGTGCTATCGGTGTGACCTCAATTGAGAAGGACGAGTATGCATCCTATAAACTCAATGATGTGGCCCAAACTTTGTATGTTCAATGGAGGGATAATAGGGCACTAAGATGTGGTCCGGTGACTTGGAAGATCTTCAAGAAGGCTTTCGTTGATAGGTTCTTTCCTAGAGAGATGAGGGAATCTAAGGAGGAAGAATTCATCAATCTTCATCAAGGAGGTATGAGTGTACTTGACTACTTCTTAAAATTCACTAAATTGTCCAAATATGCTCCATCCTTGATGTCAAACCCAAGGGATGAGATGAGTTGCTTTCTTACGGGGGTTTCCGATGACTTGATAGAAGAATGTCGTTCGGCTATGCTTCATGATAATATGAACATCTCTCATCTCATTGTTCAGCTCAACAAGTGCAAGAAACTAGGATAAGAAGAAAGAGTAGGGAGGCCATGAAGGCCAAGTCTTATGAAGTTGCCTTGATTCTTGGTAAAATTGTGAATTTTATGTTTTGTTATAGTAAGTTACAGCGAATGATGCCTATTTAAATGAAAGTTTCAAGAAAATGCTCTTTTACTTGATTTGAACTTATGTGTTGTATTTTGGTATATTATGCCTTCATGAAATGTATTGAGCATGTTGATATGTGTTGAAGAAAGCCTTGGTATAGTGAATAAGAGTGTAATGAATGTTGAACTATTATGAGTTGAAAATGATGTTTTGAGTTGCATTGTGAAAAAAGTCATGTGGTTACATTGATTTGAATTGTAAATCATGTTTGATATGTTGTTGTTGGTTGGGCTGCTAGTGTTAAGTCTATTCCTTCCTTTTAATGAATTTTAGTGTCATTCGGGGACGAATATTCCTAATGGGGGGGGGGGGGGAAATGTAATACTCTGAAAGTCTAAAGCCTAATCTAGAGCCTAACATGAGAATCTAAGAGTGGTAACAGTTTCTTAAGGTCAAATATAATGTATATAAATAAATTAGTATGTTTTAGAATCAAAGCAACAAGAAACGTCCATGACGTCCGGAAACTAGTTCAAGAGGTGCTAGTGTAACGCCCTAAAATGAACTAAGGTGACCTAGAGATTCGTAGTTGTTTCTTGAGGTAATTTGGTGTTAAAGTGAGTTACTTTAGTGTCCTTAGGCAGTGTGTGAAGTTTGGTTAAGTTTGGAGGTCAATCGACCAAAAACGTCCATGACGTTTGGAAGGTGTGCCCTAGAATGTACTCGTGTGTCTTGATGTGTTTGGGTGAGTTTTACGTGTTCGTTTTGATTTAAACTTGTGTGAGATGTTCCTAAGACCTAGACAATCATGTTTAGGGGTTTAACGTTCGGGCACGACCCCACCTAGGACCCGCAAGGGCCCCCCACAGAAGGGCCTGCGACTTAGACCAAATTACCAAAGCAGTGACCAAACAACGGCTCAAGGGACGGTTCATTGGTCCACCCACGGTCCGTCGACGTCACCTGCCAGGCCCCAAATGTGGCTAAGTCCCAGCCACGAGACCTAACCTAAGGACCTTTAATTGACAAACGGTCTGTCGGTTCCTTCCGTTGATGGGGGCATGGAAGCCTGTAGGTTGGGAAGCTGCAGTCCCAACCGAAGAGATCTCACCTATGGTCCATCCTTTGACAAATGGACCGTCGGTTGGTCCATCGATGGTGGCAGTTCCTAAAGCTACAGTGCACCAGTTAAGTCTTGGGGTGTTTTGGGAAATTTACCCCAAGTCTTTTAGGACCCTAGGATGATATTTTTAGATTTTTTAAGTGATATTAGATGTGTTTTAAGTTCTAGACCTAGACAAGAGCCGTCACTTCTAAATTCAAACTCTCTCTCTAAAAGACAAACTCTCTCAAGTCTCTATTGAAGCTAGAGGTCAAGAAGGACTAGGAGGGCTGGTTTGGACGTGGTTCTTCACCAAAATCTTTGGGTTTGCTTGCAATTGAGGTATGGTATCCATTCTTGAATACTCTTCCATTCAAGGAGCCACTTCCAATGAATTTTCAAAATGGGTTTTCAACCCTAGTTTCTATTATCTTCAACCCAAATATGGGTCTTGCATGAAAATGTTTCTAATGGTTAATTAATGATGTTTCTAATGTTAGTTGGTGATTCTAATGCTAAAACCTCAATGAAATAATGTTAAAGCTTTTCTTCAAATGTTGGTTTAAGAAATGGGTCAAAAGAGCATGTTTATGTAGAGAATGAACTTTGGTTTTCTTGTGTTGAAATGTTGGTTAAGCTACTGCCCTAAGGGACTTATTATCATGAAATATTGATAAAATGCTTATAGGTTGATATGGATTGGTACAAATGAAGATTTTCTTATATTGTATTGTTCTTATTATAAATTGATCTTGAGTGGTATGGTCTATCTTCTTGGTGGCGGTGTTTATTTGACAAATTGTTATGTTTAGTATGTATTGAGAATGTGATCTTGAAGGTCTAATATGTGAAATTAAAAGATATTGGAAATGGGTCTTGTATTGTGTTTTGTGAAGCTTGAATTGCATGTTTGACCTAGATTAGGTCTAAATGAAGTATATGAGTATGTGAAGCATGTAAATATGTCAAGATGCACCACAACATGAGCAACATGAATTTGGTCAAAATCAATGTTCATACAATGAGGACCTTTCAATACATGAATAAGATAATGTCATTTAAGACATGCATAACATATGGAGAACATACAAGTTATACTTTTATGCAAGACTCCTATCATGAACAAGCTACTTAGGAACTCTTTGGTTTCAAGCTTGAGTAAGAATAGAAGGAAAATATAGGGATATTTACAAGCTTACTACTAAAATCATCATCCCCCACTTAGGTTAAACCAATTAAAGATAAAATCATCTCAACTCTAGGAGAACTTTATCTTACCCACCTTGACAACTAGGCACATCATCCCTTTCTTAGGATCTATACTTATGAACACTCTTCTCATTATCACATTTAAGTGATTTTCAACCTAGAGAAGTTCAATGGAACTCAACATAGGACCATAAAGAGCACATAAAATCCTACCATGTTGGGAAATTATCCTCCACTTGGGGTAAGCCCAATAACATAATGCCCTCAAACATCAAGGTCAAGTCAAGTCAAGACAAACCTACAAGGGTCTCACTTTTTTGTGGAACTTTCCTACAAACCATTCTTAGGTACAATCTAAGCACTCACTCCATTGACCTTACTTAAATTCAATCTTAAAAGACAACTAACCACTTCAAAGTAGGTAAACCTCAATTATCTCCTTCTCTTAAAGAGTTAAGGGGTACATACCATACATCCTCCTAAGTCACCTTACTGTAGCATACTTCAAACTTATGGGAAAAAAACCTTTCCGCCTTCTTCCCACTCCTAGAATAGGTTCATAGAAGGAATCATTAAATAGTCATAAGTGTTCTCCCATTAAATACCATACTTCACAATCACCTTACAAGGCTCAACACACTATCTCCCGTCCTTAGGAGCAAGCCGATACAAAAGATTCCAATCCACACAAAGACAACTATGAAGCATTTCACATATGCAAAGGTAACATTCATCTTTCTCACTATTTACCACATCCTCCAAGACTTTTCTAACCTAAATCATAACATTATTTTATCATCCTACATAATTATAAGGCAATCTATTATTCCAAGGGAACTCGACCTCTCAGAGGTCTTATAAAAGCCCTTAAACATTGTTCATTGCGTAAATATAAATATAGCATAAAATTTTAAAACATTCTTAGCATATAATATTAGAACATTACCTCATATATATATATATATATATATATATATATATATATATATATATATATATATATATATATATATATATATAAACTTCGTAATACATAGTTAGACTCTAAGTCTCTTTGACATCTTAGACTCAATACCACAAGATTAGAGACATGACCCTTAACAACATAAAATAATAACAAAGCTATTAAATAATTTAGAATAAGAACTTGACATAAGAAATCCTTGAATCATAAGGATCCCATTTATTTGAACTTGGGAGATCTATCCAAGCTCTTTACTTACGAGACATCCACTAGCCATCACCACCTACAAGTTTTATAAAAACATGAAGAAGAATGATATTAGTACAAGAATGCACTAAGTATGGCAGTCATTCAAAAATATGCATTTAAAGAGCACATTTAGTTAGAAATCATGCATCATGTCTTTTTAGTAATCTTCATGAACATTGGAACAATAACCACTACATAGTTCATATACATAAAGTAGATATGGATACTATTCATAATAGAGATTAAGCCACTTATCACATTTAAGGCATATTTATTGCATACAAAACATTATCTTATTACCTTAACATCTTTCCATAATAAACCCACAAGTAATACTTAGTACAATGTATCACCTTAAGGACATCCAAGATGGTCTTTCATCAATTTGATTCATGAACACAAACACATATAATCGTAAAGTCATAAACATATCATAAGATATAATCTTCACATAAGAATCATCACCTAAGACAACCCCCAAGTCACACAAGTTCAATGTTTAGGTAGCATCCCATAATACTACCTTCCTAAGAAGTCTCCCTACACTAGGCATGGCATATTCAACAAGTCTTAATACCTTAATTTAAAACTAGATATAAGGCCACATACTTTATAACATCATAGAAAGATGCATTCATTTACTTCAATTTAGTCATAACTCACTTAGTTCATATCATAGGTAAACCACCCCCACAACAACTTCATAAGCTTACTTGTGAAATGTACACATGGAGTCACATACCCTCACATGTTTTGAGTAAATTCATTTAAAACTCATAAGTGTGATTAACATGCATAGTCATAGTTCATGTCTTGACATAAAAAGTTTACATAAAATGCATTCATACAAGTCATACATAACATACGTCTTTCCTTAATAAAAGTCTCCAATGCTATCATTTCTTGAATTCATCTAGTGCAATGTATGGGTAGGGTCTATAGTCATACCTATAATAAGTACACATCTAAAGTAATTAAGACTAGAGTTCATATGCTTATCTTAGTTCTTTTCTTAATTTTCGAGATACATAGCCATAACTGATATAGACCATGTGAGCTACATGGAATTCGGTGTCCTACTCCCACACCGAAAAGAAAGGGTACTACTTGCCAAGGTAAGAGCTTCATAAAAAATAGCTATTCTAGTGGATCCAGTATGCTTTAACCTGCAGGGGCACGTAGTTATAAAACAAGGAGATTGCTGCTAGAAACCTTGACATCCTAACGTGGAATTTTCCATCTCATGAGACAACATCCAGGTTGTGAACATGGACTTACTAACATGAAGGTTCTCTTGTGGGAGCCGGACTTACTAACATGAAGCCCCCACTCTCATTTTTATTTGTTCACTAGGTGCTAAACTTAATCTCCCTTTTCAAACATCATTAAGCCTTTAGATAACATTAGTTCATAAATATTAGGCCTCAGGGTCTTACTCCCTCATACATGATATATATCAAAGGTATCTAAGATGAGAATTCTACTTTTATCATAGAACCTATATTATGTGAGAATTTCCTTTCACATAATTCTACATTCTTGCTTTCATGAGCGTTTGCATACATATTTGCGATTTACCTTCACATAAAAATATCTAAACCACACATTCTCATAATATATAAATCATATACTTTACATGCATAGAAATAGGTAATGATGAATTGGAGAGCTATCCATTCCTTAGTCATCATGAATCTACCCTACTCATAGAGATGCATGAAGTGTGTGTGTGTGTACATTGGTTAACATGATCACATAGTGGCTATCACATAGTACTGAGGAAGCCACCCTCTAAAGATGACGACACATGTACAACATTCTTCAAGTCTTGAGTCAAACACATCAAGAGTATTGAAGACAATATACTACACACACTCACATTAAATCATCGGAGGAAAGAACATATTCAACATTAGAATAGAAGACTCCTAGCATACTTTGATCACACATTCATATAGGGATTTAATAGGTAGGGGTCATGCTACAAGAGTATTCATTATCATTAGCCATATATGCCACACCTAACCCTAACATGATCATCCACATACATACAATATCATCCACACACCTAGATTATACAACTAGTGTGGAAGTGTATACATATAACTTCACATAACATCAATTCACTAAGTTAATGATACTATAATCGGGGGTTACACCCATCAACTTCATAAAGATGAAATCACTATATGAATGCATCTTGAATCTAATGCCTTCAAGGCCATGATCATCACATAAAGAGTACAAGAATGTAAATTAGATATAAATTCAATATACATTCTAAGATAATTAGAGTAAATGGTTCAACTTACAAAATATCCATGCTATAATTATCATTGATCAATTCTAACAATTCAACATAAATTTACATTGATAACATTAGGAATAAGCAAGATTTTATATTCAAATCATATTTGGGTCATCATCAATTCAAGATATCAAGACACACATGAAGTTTAATTTGAAGGATTTAGGAATCATGGGTTCTACATGAAATTGGAGTGAATTTCATCATAAATTCAGTATATAAACATATACTCATCATTAGAATGCTTTTGAAAACAATTTGAGAATGAACCCATGGCTAGATTGAAACATATGATTTTTGACTTAAGATTCATGTTTGCAAAATCTTTGAAAGAACTATTTAGATGAAAGGTTATATAAATATGAAGGATGACCATACCTTAATAGAAGAAAATCCCACACATTTGGATAAGAAACCACTCCAAAATTCATCTTCTAGCTTGAGCTTGAGTTTTGCCTCCAAAGGAGGTTTGAGAGAATTTGAAAGAGAAGAGGGATTTGGGATTTTTGATTTCTTATTGGGTATTGGAGTTTTGACTTGGGAAATGGGTTAAATATGACACAAAAATAGTTTATAACAGACTCCCAAAATTACCAAAATGCCCCCATATTTATTTGGACTTACAGACATGTAAAACTTGACTTTAAAATTACGCAACCGAATCTAGAAGGGGCTGCGTGTCGCGGAGGCAGCTCCTAATTTTGCCTTACGAAATTTTTGAGGCAGTGAGCCTCGTGTAAAGAGAACGATGCACAGGCAGTTTAAGTGACAGGCGCGCGACGCGTGAGTGGCTCGAGTTGGTGCTGCATGCTGCTTTTGTCAGCTTCATTGTCCAACGTTTGGGTCCTCCTCGGGGGACCATAGGGTGCTCCTCAGGGAGTCGTACACAAATATTTTGACCCTATACATGTTTATTAAGACACTAGGGTCAACTTCTCAGTTTTTAGTCTCCAAAAAACCCAAATAAACAAAGCAAACATACGAGGACACACTTGCACGTCTAAAGACTAACTTTCGATCTCTTGAACGTTTGACCTCCAAACCTCTTCAAATCAAATATACATGCTATAAAACACATTATTAACATATTATTAACATATATAGGCACATGTGAGGATCTAACTACCTTAGTTCATTTTGAGGGTCGTTACAGTAACCATGCAAAAACATGTATTTAAAGAAGACATTTAGTTAGAAACCATGCATCATGTCTTTTGTTAAAACTTCATTAATATTTGATACAATACGAACAATATAGTTCACATACATAATATAAACATTGATACTATTCATCACATCACATAAAGCCATTTATCCAATTTAAGACACATTCATTATCGTCATATCATTATATTTCTTTTTACCTGAACTCCTTTATTTGATGTAACCCTCAAGTAACACTTAGTGCAATGTATGAATAGTGTCCCATTCAACCATCCATACTCAAGTATTACCTTAAGGTCACCCAAAGTGAACATTCATACAACCTTCATCAATTCAAGCATTTACTTTCATAAATACATAACATATAATGAAAGAAAACCTTAGGCATAAAACTAACATACTTCATAGACCTCATATAAGGGATCCTTCTTTCATTACATAATGCATTTAACCCATTAAGTCTTTATGCACATCTTAAGACAACATAGAAGACCAAACTATAAAAGTCACCACAATGAGACCATAGCCAATATTACACATTTAGGGTTCAATATATCATTTCATCATAAGACCTTACTCATAACCCCAATCTAAGTATATAAGTTTGATGCATATGTCAAGCACCTTAAACTCACACGTACAAAGTAAACCAACCAAAGAGATCATAATATTTCATTTACTTCATACATCATCAAGACAAGAATAATCAACAACATGCATATTATGTAAGACCCGCATATGTGTAACAAGTGAGACTACATTAAGCATATCATTTGTAACAAGTAGGTTAATACAATAATGGTATGCATAAGATACATGTACATATACATATAAAACTCCTCCGTAGAATTCCCTTCAAGAGCTACTTGTGCAATGTAGAGGTAAGTCCTACTCCCTCACCTACACTAAGCAACATCCCTTAGGTAGTCCTAGTTAGGGTTCATAATCTTACTTCGATTGTTCATTTTACATTATGGAAACATTGATTTAACCAACCTTAGATAATGTACGATAAACATGGAATCTGCGTCAGCCCCTCACATCGAAAGGAGGGCATCTTACTTGCCAAGGTAAGACATTATTATTCATATAAAATCTAGTGGATCCACATGCTAAGAATCCTATGGGTGTACATAGTTAAGGAACTAGGAGGCTTTTGCTAGAAACCCTCTCTATGCTACAAGGAATTATAGTTTCCACCTCATGAGAACATTGGTGAACCTACCTTCCTTTTTGGAAGGAAACTTTTGTGAACCTACATTACTTTTGTCCAGGGACACCTCTCATTGTAAAGTTCACTCGGTTGTAAGATAACTTTCCCTTTATGAAAAGCCTTTAAGTCTTTATTAAACATTTTTTCATAAGATAGACTTTAGGAGATTAACCCCTCATATACATATACATAGTTCATAGGTTAATGATAACAATTGTAACACTCCAAAAGTCCATGACATAAACTAGAGCCTCACATGATCAAGTAAACCTTATAACACTTTTCTAAGGCTAAAATAATATTTATAAACCATTTAGGAAGTTTTAGAGTCAAGGCATCAAAAAACGTCCATGACGTCTGGAAATAACCTAAATTGAACTAGTTGACATCCCAATGTTTGGTGAAGGATTGGGATGGTCATATGAAGTCTAAACTAGTAAAAAAAACTTTAAATAGGTAAAATTTAGTACAAAGGGTCGAAACCTCTAGTAAAGACTCCCCAAGGACCGCCTGAAGGGTCCGGGAGGATGACCCAAACCTTCGCGAGCAAGCTGCCAAGGCAGCTTGCGGCAGCCAAGAATTGAAAGTCACTGCGTGACGCGCACCTGACACGTGGGGTGGAAAAAGTTTCCTCGCAATGCGTTCACTCACGAGGTCCACTTATTCAAATCGGATTTCAAAAATAAAATGTGAAAGTAGCCCCGCGACGCTTAAGCACTTCCCAGATTCGTTTAAATCGTATTTTAATCATTTTGACTTCACAAAAAGACCTAATTAAGTGAGGTGACTTTTGGGTAATTTAGGGTGTGACTATATATTGACTAAGGGTCATTTGTAAGTCATTTTTCACTCACCTAAATCAAATTACCACAACAAAACCCAAAAGCTCTAATCTCTCTACTTTCTCTCTCCCAAAATCCTCCATTGAAGAAGCAAGGATGCTTAAAAAAGAAGACCAATTTCTCTAGGATTTCAGTTCAATTTCATGGATTAATCTTCATTAAGGTTAGGGTTCTTCACTCTTGGGATTTCTTTCCCAAGAGGTTCTTTCAAGGTTTATTTCTAAATCACCCAATTCCAAGGGTTTTTCTCTTCTAATGGAATTTTTTCTAAACTTTAAATTGATGATTGATTATTATTAGTTGTGATTTTCTATGGCTAATTAAGTTTAGATGTTATGTAATTGTTTATAATTGAGGGAATTTTGTGTGGATCATGTCCCCTTCCCTAAATTGTCCAAATCTTTGATCTCAACCCATTACTTCAATTATGATTGTTTGTGTTTAGCAATGAAGTTATAGTGAAGTATACCTTATGATGAAATTGATTAGGGTTGGTATGCTGTTGAATTGCAATGTCTTGAATTATGACTTGTGTGTTTGTTGGCTAAGAAGTAAATGTTGTAAGGATGGTGATAACTTACCAGTGTGTCTTATCATAATGTGATTATGTAAATGTGCTAACCTCACATGAATGAATTGTAATGAAAAGAAAATACTAATGCAATTCTTATTGATCTATGATGATAATTATATAAGGGTAGACACTATGACATAAACTAAGCTATGATGTCTAATAAATACTCAAAGGCATTTTAAAAGGGACTCTAGCTTAGCACCCAATGAACTAGAGTGAGGAGTGTCCCTTCCCCCATAGGGAAGGTAATATTACTAATGTACTCATGATATTGGAGACTATAATGCATGTATCATAAAGAGGGACCAAACTACATCTCGTAGTTTTTGAACTATGTTGCCATTATAGTTATACTAGCTAGTAGATCCACATAGATGTTATGTTCATGTTTCAATACTACCTTGGAAAGTTGTCCACCTTCTTTTGGTTTAAGGTTCCATGACACCGGATTCCACATTAGCTCATGTGGTATATGTTTGTCAAGTCATGATTTTCCAAAAGGTAAAAAATAAAGTAATGAATGATATCTAACTAGGATAAACTAGAGGGTTTAGCTTAGTCTAGGTAAGGGTATGAGACTCTACCTATACATTGCACTATTTAGCCTTCAAGGATGTCTTACAAGGATGTTCTCATGTATGTATATGCTTATGAATGTAAATGATATGGATATGATGATCTTACTTGTTGATGACACTATGTGATATTGGTTTCCCTTATGAACATGTGGTTGGTCTCTATAACGAAAGTATGATGATGATTACTAAATGATATAGTATGTGAAGTTGGGCATTGCTTATAGTTATTATTGCCTTTACTTGATTTAGTGAGGTTATGGCGCCTTACTTAGTCATTGAACTAGTTGACTTAATGAGGTTTCATGTGTAATGGTCTTGCTTTGGTTATGAGGTCATGAACTCTTATACATGTTTGTTCATATTATAATTTTGATGATAGAGTTGTCTTGATTATGTGCTCAATTATGTTGATATGCATGTTGACTTGACTAGACTTGGTATTGTTGGTCTTCTGATGTACATGGTCTTGACTTCAGGTATATGTGCTTATTGACTTGTGTTGGTTCTTCAATATGCATAAGGCTTTTCAAAGTACCTTGGCATCCATTTATCAACGTCCCCTTTTAGCATGAGTTCTATGTTGTGTGTGCATATGTGCCCATACTTAGTACAAGTGATGTTCTAACCCCATTTCTCCCTTTGTCCCAAAAATTTTAGGTTTCGGTCATTGAAGGGTTGATGACGACTTTTGAATGAAGGCTTGGAATCATTCTCCAAGTGGATATGTCCTCAAGTCCGAGGATGATGCCTTTTTATTACTCTAGGTATGGTATTTGTTTATTGTCTAAAGACAATACTTTCATTCATGTTGTTTCAAGATATTGTTGTAAGCCCTAAGTGGCATTTCTATATTGTGTAAGGGCTTATGCCCATGATTGATTTGACTTTGTTTAGATGATTCAATATAAGACATCCGTTTTAAGACTTTGTGATGTATCTTTTATATATATGTGCCATAAAAGTAGACGACTATGTAATCTTCTTATATGAAGGGTCTATGTATACTCGATATGAATTTATTATGTGTAAGCGGAGGTCTAAGTAAACCTCATGAAGTAATTATAGATGAAAAGTTTTAAATTTTTCTGCTTGTTTTAACGTATTAATGTAATGATGTATGCTAAGAGACTAGTTCTAGTCCTCTCCTACGACGACGATGCCAGTTACGTCTAGGTGATATTTTCTGGATATGACAAACATGGTATCAGAGCATAAGGTTGAATATCCCTAGAAATGATATCTCATTAAACTACGTCTATCAGATTCTTATTCATAACTGTGAGGCGCGCCACACTTATGAATGAGAGACTGTGATGCTTACGAACTCTCATATCGTTGTATACCTATGTCGTGACTCTAGAGTACTATTATATGCTTTCACCTACACCTTGTATGGTGGTTTTAGGTATGAATACTCGAAGAGCAGCTGCTAGAAGTTCCAAAGAAGAAATGGATAATGTGGGAGCAAATGACAACCAAGTGCCTCCACTTAAAGAAGTTGATATGGGGGATCATGTTCCGGTTGCTCCTCTACCGATGACCGATGGAAATATAAGGGCAGATTTTTCTCCCTTTGAGCCAAGCCATGACCTCTCAAGCCAATGTCGTCACTTATCCAGTCCAAGATATGGAAGCCCAATTTAATAGGGAGGTTGAACCCCGAGTGCCTCAATATGCTAGCACTATGGCCTCTCGTTTGAGAGACTTTACTAAGATTAATCCACCTATGTTCTTCGGTTTGAAATTGAATGAAGATCCTCAAGATTTCCTTGATGAGGTCTATAAGATTCTCTATGCTATGGCTGTGACCTTGATTGAGAAGGCCGAGTTGGCATCCTATCAACTCAAAGATGTGGCCCAAACTGGTATGTGCAATGGAGGGATAATAGTTCACTAAGAGGTGGTCCGATGACGTGGGAGATCTTCAAGAAGGCTTCCCTTCATAGGTTTTTTCCTAGAGAGATGAGGGAAGCTAAGGTGGAAGAATTCATCAACCTTCATCAAGGACGTATGAGTGTACTTGACTATTCCTTGAAATTCACTATATTGTCCAACTATGCTCCATCCTTGGTTTCAAACCCAAGGGATGAGATGAGCTATTTTCTTATGGGGGTGTCCGATGACTTGGTGGAAGAATGTCATACAGCTATGCTTCATGATATATGAATGTCTCTCGTCTCATGGTTCTTGCTCAACAAGAGGAAGAAACTAGGCAACGGAGAAAGAGTTGGGAGGCCAAGAAGGCCAAGTCTTATGATTATGGTTCTTATAAGGGTAGGCTTGACATTCAAGACAAGCCAAGGTTCAAGAAGAGGTTTTCTTATCAAGTTTCTTCCAAATTTCCCAAGTCTCGTGAGGATAGGGTGTCAAACCCTAAGTCTCAACAGGGAAGAGGTACTAGTTCACCAAGCAAGAAGACAACTTGTGGAAAGTGTGGTAAGAAGAATTATGGTGATTGCCTTGTTGGGACGGACAATTGCTTTGGGTGTGGCAAGAGTGGGCACAAGGTTAGGGATTGCCCAAATTTGAATGGGCTAAACAAAGGTAGCGGCCAATCTCAAGCTAGTGGTTCTAATGTAGATGCTTCAAATAAAAATCGATTTTATGCACTTCACTCTAGGGGTGAACAAGAGAGTTCTCCTGATGTGGTGACTGGTATGTTAAAAGTCTTCTCAATTGATGTTTATGCTTTACCTGATTTGGGTGCTACATTATCTTGTGGGTAAGTCGGTGGTTGCAAAGAGGATATATAGAAATTGTCCTATAATGTTTCCGAATAGAGTTACTCATGTTGAATTGGAAGAAGTTGATATGGTCGACTTTGATGTCATTTTGGGGATGGATTGGTTGCATGATTGTTTTGTTTCCATTTATTGTAGAACAAGAATTGTCAAGTTCAATTTTCCAAAGGAACCCGTCTTAGAGTGGAGGGGGGAAATTCTATTCCTAGAGTTTGTATCATCTCTTGTCTAAAGGCTTGTAAGAGGATCTCTAAAGGGTGTTTATACCATATTATAAGATTCAAAGATTTAGACTCCGAAAATCCTCCCATTGAGATGGTCCCGGTAGTAAGGGAATTTCTGGAGGTCTTTCCTAATGATCTTCCCGGAATCCCTCCCGAACGGGAAATTTATTTTGGTATTGACATTCTACCGGATACCAACCCCATTTCAATTCCTCCTTATCCGATGGATACGACCTAATTTAAAGAGTTAAAGGCTGAACTCAAGGACCTACTAGACAAAGGCTTCATTAGACCTAGTATTTCTTCATGGGGTGCTCCGGTATTTTTTGTGAAGAAGAAGGATGGGTCCTTTAGAATGTGCATTGATTATCGCCATCTCAGTAAAGTGACTATTAAGAACAATTATCCTCTCCCTCGGATTGACGACTTGTTTGATCAATTCAAAGGGGAAAGCTACTTTTCTAAGATTGACTTGAGATCGGGGTATCACCAACTTAGGGTGAGAGGTGATGATATACAAAAAATGACATTTCAAACTAGATATGGTCACTATGAGTTCCTAGTAATGTGTTTTGGTCTTACTAATGCCCCGGCAGAATTTATGAACCTAATGAATAGGGTGCTTCGAAGTTACCTAGATTCATTTGTCATTGCCTTCATTGATGATATCTTGGTATATTCGAAAAATGAGGGTAAGCACATGGATCATTTGAGGGTGTTGTTATAAGTACTTATGGAACACCAACTATGTGTCAGGTATAGCAATTGTGTGTTTTGGTTGAGGTCAGTCGCGTTTCTTGGTCATATTATTTTTAGTGAAGGAGTCGAGGTTGATCCAAGGAAAACTTGAGGTGTTGAAAAATTGGCCTAGGACTACACAACAATTCATCACTAGTTCATAGCCTAGTGTTAGGGACTTAGGTCTAATTCATGATCTACTTCACAACCTATATTTATTAATCAAGAACTGGCATAATTGACTTACAATGCATCATAATTTACTAATAAATATCTAAATAAATCATAAACAAAGAAACATAGGGAGTCAAATGCGTAATAGAATAAAACCCACTTGGGATTCATATTTTTGAAATAAATTTTGAAGAACCCTTTAGGGAAAGAGATTCAATGGTGAAAGGAATCCCATACCTTGCTAATTGAAGGAGAATGATGAAGAAAATCCCCCTTCTTGCAGCCCTTAGACATTCACCTAGCCTTCAATGGAGTTCTTCTATTTGGGAGACAGAAAGAAGACAGAAGGAAGAGCAATTTGGGTTTTGGGAAGTATGAGGGTATCCTTTGTTTAATTAGGTTAGGGTCTTTATATAAGTAATTAACTAACTTAATTAGACCTGCCTTAACCCCTAAAATTTAACTAACATCCGAATTAATTTAATTAAACCAACTAAAATGAGGCAGAAAAATAGTTGACTGACCTACGAGACCCCGACCGATGGGCCGTAGGTCAGTCGACGGCCAAGCCTCCCTCCATATTGCTCATCCATGGTTTGATACAGAGATTCCTCTAAACGTGTACTTGGCCAAAATGTCTACGTGTTGGTCGACGGCGGTATCGATGCCCCGTCGATCCAACCATGCCTCGTTGGCTGTTGTCCTAGGTGAGCACTGTCCAATAGACAACTTTTTGCCAAATTGCCAAGGTTTTCCTCAAGGAACCTTTGTTGGTTCTTGGAGAGTCGTACCCGGACGTTTTAACTATAAACAAACTCTAATACGTGTTATACACCTTACCACCAAATTTCATTGAATTCCGAATCCTAAAACCTTGTCAAATAGGCTAAGGCACACTAGCTGTCACGACCCAAAAGTACCCCCTATAAGTTAGGGATAACACTCGAACCGTGATCGGGCGTACTTGACCCTTTGGGGTCTCATACAATCCCTTCAACTGTCGTTCATTACATAAGACATTAAAAGTAGTGCAGAATTTAAAACTTTTCACGAATAATTAAATAAAAGAAGTCTTTCATAAATACTAGGAAATCTCATCGTCACAAGCCAACTTAAATACACGACTTAGAATCTTAGAGACACGACCCTTTACAATAAAAGAAAATATATAATAAGTCTTAATAATAAAACTAGGAAACATAAACTATGTCCTCGAATATATGAGGACATACTAAATCATGAGAGAGTAGAATTCGCAAGCTTCAAATTCAACCTTCTAAAAGCTTCCAACCTATACTTATAAGGTATAGAAAAGTATGGGGTTAGTACAAACAATGTACTAAGTATGGCATATGCAAAAACATGTAAAAAGGTACATTTTAGTAAATAACCTTTCATGCCAAACAAGTAAAACATTCATGAACTTAGGCACAAAACAACATAAGAAACATCATTTAACACTTCAGCAAAAGATTTCCATAACCTTAACTCAAGGACACACACTACAGTGAACATACAAACTTTACAGTGAACTAATCATGCATACGACACCACATAAGTACTCTTCTCCAATAGGACTATTAGGTCACACTAAGTGCAATGTGAGAGTAGCATCCCATACTCCCACTCCCACTTAGCGCTACGAATGGATTCCCAAGGATTTGAGCACGTTACAACAATTTAACCAAAAAGAATGCGCTTACAGTGAAATTTCCATATTTTTACAGCAAACTCATTTCATACATTACATTAAGTTTAAAATATTTATAATGAACTAAAGACTCCAACAATAGTGAACTTCCAAGGTATTGCCAATGAGGAAGTGAAATCATTTCTGTAGGAGTTTCCCTACCGAAGGATAATCCTAAGACTCTCCAAGGTAAGATATGAAGAAAATGTCTAAACATTTCCTTCAATGCACACCCAAGCCATTCTCAAGACTACCCCATTCGGCTTACTCGTCTCGGGAGAACAAGTCACCACTCAATCACAAGACATTAGAAGAACGCCCAACAAAACACCAAAGACTTCCCTTTCGGAATGCCTACTTATTGCAATGAGTAGGATAGCGTCCATACCACCACCTACCCTAAGTAGTACACTCTTTTAGAAGGTTTGGCACCAAGTCTTCCCTTTCAGAAGGTCCTATTTAGTGCAATGGATAGATAGAGTCCCATACCACCACCTACCCTAAGTAGCACGTTCATTTAGAAGACTTAGTTCAATAAATTCACATAGGTATCACATTAATTAGAAGACTTATTATTTCATTACTTTTGTGGTGGGTTAGCTTAACCGAAAAAGACCATGAGACCTAGACATGGAATCCAGATATTAATCCCCTATCGGATAAGGGATCCTCACTTGCCTAGAGTAAGGTCATGCTTCTTAGCTTTTACATAGCTTTCCCAATAGCTACACCTATGTGGGCACATAGTTAAGGGATAAAGAGATTGCCACTAAGTAACTCATTCTCTACTAACGAGGAGTACTCATCTCAAGAGGTACAATGGAATACAATCATCTCAACTCATGAAGTGCATTCCACTTCTTCTTCATATCCTCTCGGTGCTAGGCATAACTTCCCACGGATCCTCAATATTATAGACTATAGGTTAAGGATAACTAGTGAATACCACATCTCAACTCACGAAGTGCATTCATCCTCCTACCTATCTTGGAAAGCTCATTACGAATAGTGAGGTTGCTACTAGACACTTCATCTCAACTCACGAAGAGTGTCCACCTCAAAACTCCCCTTTTTACTCACTTAGCTTCATTCATTCACTTAAAGTGTGTGTGTGTATACATGTGAGCACACCTTGCATGTAAGCATCATTTTATATACATTACTTCTATGCATGCTTTAGACCTTCATGCATCATTAAATTTGCATTAGACTTCATGAGATGACTAAAATGAACATTCATGGTGTCACTTTAAATGTTTGGTGTTTTTGCCCAAAAAAGAGGTGTTGAGTCTCCTTATATGAGATAAGATGATTATCTTTAAAAAATTGTGACTTTTGAGATTTGGGAAGTGTTATTATAGGCTTACTCTTGAGGAGTGTAGGTTTGTATAGCCTATTATTATTGGTGTTCATATAAATTGTGATAAATTTTCCTAAATGATGCATGTTTATGAAAGCTATTGATGTTATAAGAATGAAAAGCTTTAAATTTACTTCCTAACGTTGTGATGTGCTTGGTGTGACCTACCATGTTGATTTCATAAGTTTCTACCATTGATGCCTAGTTTCCATCCTAGTTTCTAGATGAATGTGTGATTAGCTGTGGTTAGGAGTGTTACACTCTCAAAAATGATCTAGGTTGAACTATAGCCTAAAACTTGTGTCATGATATTTTAAACTCATAAAACGTTTAATAATAGTGTTCTTAGGCAATATATAAAGTTTGGAAGTGTTTGGAGGTCAAACGACCAAGAACGTCAAAGACGTTTGGAAACTAGTCGAAGTTGAATTAGTGTGTCGTAGTATTTTGTAGTGATATTTTGGTTGATGGTTTGAGGGTAAAATTGTGTATCGATGGTTCCTACGTGTAATGTGACATGCAATGGATTAAAATGTCTGAGAACGACGCCCCGAGGACTAGTCAAAGGGTCCCAAAAGTGTACCCAAACATAGGACACCCAAGCTGCCGTGCCAAGCAGATTATGGTTGTGGCTGCGCGTCGTGCAGCTGACAGTGAGTGGGCAAAGTTCTTTCCCTGCCACGTGGGGCTGTCATGACCATTCTGTATCAAAATTTTCCACAAACAAGATTTCAAAGTTCCTCCGCAACGCGCAGTAAACTCCCAGATTTGGCCACGTCGTTTTCAAGTCAAATTTTAATTGGTTAAATTATCCAATAAGTAAAGGGGTCTTTTGGGTAATTTTTGTCGTAACCGGCATCGTTAAACTTTCAGAGGTCGTTGACAAGCCTCTTCTTAGCTTTCATCACAATCATACAGTTAAATTTGCGGAAAATTTAAAACTTTTTAAAACTTAATGAAGTATACTTTGACTTCATATAATATTGCATAAGAGTGATAAACTATTAAGCTCAAACTAAACAACCATCTATAATATATCAAACAATTGAAAAGAAATAATCAATATATCATAATAGTCTGCCAAACGGCCTTAATACAAATCTTAGAATAAATGTCTGAAATTAAACGCTAGGGACAACATCCACTAGCTATGTCTAATGTACTAGTGCTAGAAGTAAAGCGTAGCATCCTCGAACTCAAGAGGACCTACCAAAAGTCTGGAGATCGCTAATCCAAACCACTTTAACGAGTCTTCAACCTTCTATCTGACCTGCACCTATAAAAATAGTAATAGTATAGGGTTAGTACACACTTGTACTAAGTATGGGTGTATGCATATATACACATAAGGACTATGCATGATCAAGGAAAGCTCTTCCTATTGCAACATGCCATTTCTGGAAAGTGAAGTCACTTGACTTTCATAATTCGTTATTTATGAATAATGTTGTGAATATGACGTATTTTAATGCATTCAAAGCACACAACTCATTTTCTATATGAACATAAAACCTTGGAATCATGAACATAATTTTAGAACATCTCAAACAAAAATTTATAAATTTGCTCCCCCTTAGGCCGCGAGCTCTATTTTCCAGACTTAGATTATTTTTCAGTCTTTTATTCTATTTGTTGTCTAGTTGAATAATATCCTTTAATCCTATGATTTCCTTACAAGTGCAAATGATTCATTATAGTCCCATGCCTAAAATGAATCGAGTAAGTAATCCAAAGGACTAAGGAAATGATTTAACTACAATTGGGCATGAAATCTTATTAAGCCAATCTTTATTGGTTATGCCTATTATTTGATTCTTTGCATAATATAAGAAATCATTATAAGCTAATCTTATTTGGCTATGATCATTTGAATAATATAAGAAGTCATTATAAGCCAATCTCATTTTGCCTTGATCACTTTCATAATATAAGAAGTCATTATTGGCTATGACCCTTACTTGTTGAAAACTTCATTCTTATCAAACATTGATGATTGACATTCTTAAACTCTTGCTTTCTTAGTTCACTTTGAACATACATCTCTTCTTCTTTCTTTCTAACTTTCTTAAAGAAGTCTTTAGCATTAAGATCATGTGAAATGACATGAAATCCAGTATCTTTCCCACACCGTAAAGAGGTGGTTCACCGATCAAAGTGAACCTAGATCATGTGAGTTAACATGAAATCTACTTTCTGCTCCACACTGAAAAGGGGTGGTTCACCGGATAAAGTGAAACAAAGTCCAGTGTCTTCCCCACACAGAAAAGAGGTGGTTCACGGATAAAGTGAAACCAAAAAATTTCTTTGAGCATTAACCGATATAGACCATGTGAGCTAAACATGAAATCCAGTGTTTGCCCCATACTGAAAAAGGGGTGGTTTCATCGGTCAAAGTGAAACTGAATCTACTTAGCTCTCCTAGGTGGAATCCACTGGCTAGTTCCCATGTTGGCAACATAGTTCGAAGACTAGGAGATTTTCGGAGACTCTTATCCACCTTGGTGGAGCCTCATATCATGATACTTACATGTGCTTGCACAAGCTCATTGCTAGTCTATCGGTGCTTTGCTCAATTTCTTTTTCTTCATAACTTTTAGAGTTGACTCAAACATTATGGAAGCTTGCTTCTAGTTATGAGGTTTACTTACTCTATGGATAACTTTTCATCCCTTTCTTTACTTGATGAAATGTTAATTTAACCTTACATTATCATCTTGGTGTTAATGAGACTCCTCTCACACTTTCTAGCACCCTCTTATGTGAGTATCTTTAACAGAGTTGTCTTAGGTGTAAGTGAGACTTGTCTCACTTCCTTTAACACCCCATTCTGGTCATTTTCATAACTCTTAAGATCTTAGTTATGTTATTACTCACTTTATCTTGTTCAATGTCACTTGGTAGCTTTATAGCATTCTTTATGAACGTTATGAACTTCGTTTAACGTATTTACTATGTTCATAGTTCATTTTGATAGAGTATGTTGGGACTTGTCCCAATGATTGGCATACCCTTGGTTATGAATTCAATGAGTTAAATTGGTAATGCTTATTTTGGTTTAACTTAGTCATTAGCCAATTTTATATCATATTTTGGAAATAACATTGTAAAACAATGCCATTAAACCTTTTGGGCAAAACATTGTTAGCTAATTTATTGGCATGAACCAAACTTTACTTAAACAATATTCATTATGTTATCATTAGCCAAATAGATTAATTTCATGAATGTACTATAGTGATCTTCTCAATATAAACAAGTCGACATTTAACAGTAACTAAACTTCATAACCGACTTATAGCAAACTTCATATTCTCGAACACAATTAAGTATTTCATCATTCTTTATTTCGTGTAAGTAATACCCAAATCATACGAATCAAATCTATTGGCCTCATTAGTCATTAACAAATCAAGAAACATACACATAATGATCAGTTAGCACCACATACCAACAACATGTTCAAGATTACATCTACATACTTATTAGAATCGAAAACAAGGATAACTAGGGAGATTGACGTTCAACAATATTATTGGGAACAACCCTAGTTTCGATATTCATGAATTCAAAACATTTGAAAAGCCTCTTGGAGAAAGAATTCCAGGAGAGAAAACGCATACCTTATGTAGAATTGAATCTACGAAGATTACCTTGCATGAAGACCTTGAAGAATACCTTGAAATCGCCTAAGAGAACCTTTGTCTTTCTACGTTTTTGCTTACTGCCTTTGAGTCGCGTTTCTAAGTTAATGATCGTGGGTTTTAGGTCTTAGGAACTGATGTTGAATAATTCAACTTTAGACTAATTAACTTAATTAATAAATTAATTAGCTAATTACTAAAACGCCCCTCCTAAATTGACTAGACATAGGAGAACATTTGACTTAACCAAATCTGAAAATTGGCTAAGGGTCTCGGCTTGACCAAGGCTGTAAATAATTAATTAAATTGCTAAATTAATTAATTAAGGGACCTAGGGAAATTACTAAAATACCCCTAAGTCACTAGGACCACAACTTACCCCTTTGGACCATCCTAGGTTAGGTACTAGGTTGTCTCTTAACTAGTTACACAGTTTGGTGTCACATGACTAGGTCTAAGGTTGTCGGGTCCCTTAGTTGGTTTATTTTTGTTGGTCCTATATTAGTTATCTAGTTGGTTTAGTTAGTTATAGTCTAGAGTTGGTTAGGAAGCCAGGTCCCACTTGGCTGGACCCGTTCGCGCGCCTGCCCCTAACCGCCTAACCGAATTCAGTTGGCTTGGTCGTGTGGTCCCCCTCGGTCGGTTATACATGTGCTTGCACATGTGTTGCTGCCCATTTTTCCCAACCGTGCACTTCTATGGTTGCATTTGGAAAGTTCACTCCTTGTCCAAGGATCCTCACTATGTCCTTGGGCACTGCTTCATCTACATGATCACTTTAATTGATCATGTGCTATGGTACCTAGGATTGACACTTGGATGCCTAGTACCTAATGTGCAAATGCTAGGAAATGTATGTTTTTAGCTTAGGGTCTTCATTGCAGGTACATTTCTTAAACAAGCTTATTAATACTTAGAAAATTGGCTAACACCCTTTAAGCCAATATTTTCTAATATGCCCAATATTTCTCAATATTGGGCATTGTGATGCCTATGTATCCCAAAACGTATCCTTGCAACCTAATGGACCCTTCCCTAAACAAGTACATTTTTCTGGAATGTTACATTATCCCCCCCTTAGGAACATTCTTCCCCGAATGACACAACACATCATTTTAAAACAAAAAGGGTAATTTAGAAAACACTTTAACATACTTGAAACTTTACTCTTTGTGAATATCTGATTCACATTTACTCTTGATGATGCATATTACTCAAAGTTTATATGAAGCTTCATATTTGAGATTGAGGAACTTCCTTCTCAATCACACTTAACTTAATGCACATCACAACTCAAGCAACACAAAAATCATGTCTACGCTATACAAAAATAGCAACATGAATGAAAGCATGAACTCATTTTAACTCATATAGTGCAAGTATAAAACACACGATTATGGACTTACAACACCAAAATTGACTAATGCACTAAAAACTTAGAGTTTCTTAAACAAAACCACATTTAGGAAGAGTATATCTAACCTCAAGAACTAACCAAGTGAGGGTAACGGGATCTCGTATCGGCCTCGGTCTCCCATGTCGCTCCCTCAACAAGGTGGTTGCTCCATAATACCTTCACGGTGGAAACCTTTTTGTTCCTTAGCCGCTTCACTTGACGATCTAAAATCTCAACTGGAACCTCTTCATAAGAAAGGTTCTCATCAACTCCTAACTCGTCAACAGGCAAGATGGATTCTGGATCACCTAGACACTTCTTAAGCATCGAAACGTGAAACACTGGATGAAGAGAAGCCAAGTCTTGTGGTAACTTTAGTTCGTAGGCAACATTTCTTACTCGTTGTAAGATCTCATAAGGACCTATATACCTTGGAATCAACTTCCCTTTCTTACCAAAACTCATCACCCTTTTCATGGGTGATATCTTCAAGTAGACTTGATCACCTACTTCGAATTCAAGAGCTCTCTTTCTGTTATCAGCATAGGATTTTTGACGACTATAAGCAGTAGCCAATCGATCATTGATCATCCTCACCTTATCTATAGCTTCATGTATGATATCAGGGCAAAGGATGGCATATTCTCCTACTTCAAACCACCCAACTGGAGACCTACATATCCTGACATACAATGCTTCAAAAGGTGCCATCCCAATACTAGAATGGTAACTATTATTATAAGAGAACTCAACCAATGGCAAGTGATTATCCCAACTCCCCTTGAAGTCAATAACACAAGCTCTCAACATGTCTTCAAGGGTTTGAATGGTACGTTCTGCTTGTTCATCCGTCTGAGGATGAAAAGAAGTACTAAGCTTCACCTGTGTACCCAAGCTCTTTTGGAAAGATCTCCAAAAGTGAGAAGTGAATTGGGCTCCCCTATCCGAAATGATAGATAAAGGAATCCCATGCCACCTCACGATCTCATCAATATATAGCTTGGCATAATCTTCAGCTTTGTAAGTAGACTTTACGGGAATGAAGTAAGCAGACTTAGTCATCCTATCAACGATGACCCAAATGGAATCATGTAGTCTTCGAGTTCTGGGCAGACCAACCACAAAATCCATATTCATAGCCTCCCACTTCCACGTTGGAATCTCAATCGAATGGGTGAGTCCTCTAGGCTTAAGGTGTTCGGCATTAAACTATTTGCAATTGGGCACTCCTCCACAAACTTAGAGATGTCTCGCTTCATACCTTCCCACCAATAAATTTCCTTCACATCATGATACATTTTGATGGCACCTGGATGAATGGAATACCTGGAGCCATCAGCCTCTGCCAAAATATTAGGCCTCAAATTATCAACATTGGGCACACATAATCTGCTCTGGTATCTAAGCACACCATCCATCCCTACTGGAGAATGATTCATTTAGCTTACTCAACACTGAGTCTTTCAACTCCATGAGTACTGGGTCGAGATGTTGCTTAGCTTTAACATCTACAACAATATAGGGTTCGGAACTGGAAGGAACTTAAACACCCCCACTTGGTGTATCTACCAGCCGTACACCTAACCTAGCCAATTGGTGTACTTCTTTAACTAGCTCCTTTTTCTCATCATCAGTATGAGACATGCTGCCCATGCTCAGTCGACTCAACGCATCGGCCACTACATTGGCCTTACCTGGGTGATAGTGGATACTGATGTCATAATCCTTGAGTAGATCTAGCCATCTTCTCAGACGAAGATTCAATTCTCTCTGTGTAAAAACATACTGAAGACTTTTAAGGTCAGTAAATACATCAACATGTACACCATATAAGTAATGACTCCAAAGTTTCAACGCAAATACCACAACCGCTAACTCAAGATCATATGTAGGGTAATTCTTTTCGTGGATTTTCAACTATCTCGATGCATATGCAATCACCTTTCCATCTTGCATAATAACACATCCCAAACCTACTAGGGAAGCATCACAGTACCCTGCACTACTCCTCGGCAACGTGAGTACTGGGGCTGAAGTGAGTCGGTCTTTGAGCTCTTGGAAACTTTTTTCACACTTTTCAGACCACTCAAACTTCACCTTCTTCTTTGTTAAGGCTTTCAACGGAGTTGCAATAGTGGAAAATTCCTCCACAAACCAACGATAATAATTATCCATACCCAAGAAACTCCGGATGTCTGTAGGAGTGAGGGGTCTCGGCCAGTTCTTCACCGCTTCAACCTTTTTCGGATCAACCTCAACACCCTGGTCGGTCACAACATGACCAATGAAGGTCACTGATCTCAGCCAAAATTAACATTTACTGAACTTTACATACAACTGGTGTTCCCTGAGTACTTGCAATGTCTTTCTCAAATGTTGTTCAGGCTCTTCTCTGGTCTTAGAGTATATGAGGATGTCATCTATGAATACTATGACAAAAGAAATAAGATATTCACGGAAGACTCTATTCATAAGGTCCATAAACGCGGCTGGTGCATTAGTGAGACCAAATGACATGACAAGAAACTCGTAATAACCATACCTAGTACGGAAGGAAGTCTTAGGAACGTCTTCTTGTCTCACTCTAAGCTGATGATACCCTTACCGGAGATCTATTTTTGAAAATAAACTTGAACCTTGGAGTTGATCAAATAGATCATCGATTTTGGGAATAGGGTATTTGTTTTTTATAGTGACTTTCTTGAGTAGCCGATATTCGATACACATTCTAAGAGTTCCATCCTTTTTCTTGACGAACAACACTGGATCACCCCATGGGGATATGCTCGAGTGGATGAAGCCCTCATCAAGTAAATCTTTTAACTGCAACTTCAACTCTTTGAGGTCGGTTGGAGCCATCCTATATAGAGGAATGGAAATTGCTTTGGTGTTTGGGATCTAAGTCAATACCAAAGTCAATTTCGCGTTCAGGAGGGATTCCTGGTAAATCCTCCGGAAAGACATCTTGAAACTCATTCACTATGGACACAGAGTCTATGGAAGGAACGTCATGTTCTAAGTCATTGACTCTGACTAAGTGGCACAAAATAATCCTTAGACAACATCTTATTGGCTTTAAGATTGGAAACTATTTGGCCTGTTGGATTTGAACCACGCCCTTCCCATTTTAACTCTAACTCATTTGGAAACTGAAAACTTACTACCCTATTTTGACAGTCTATGGTAGCATAACACTTATGGAGCCAATTCATACCCAAAATTATATCAAAATCAAGCATGGTTAATTTTATTAGATCAGCATAAGTAACTATATCAAGGAAATTAATTGGGCAATCTTTATATACTCTTTCTACTCTAATGCTCTCTCCTATGGGAGTACTGACTAGAAAAGGCTCATGCAAGATCTCAGGAAGCAAGTCAAATTTACTAGCTACTAACGGAGTAACAAATGACAAAGTGGATCTTGGATATAACAATGCATACACACGAAAAGAAAAGACATGCAACGTACCAGTGACCACATCAGCAGACTTCTCTTGCTCATCTCTACCTTTCAGAGCATAGAATTTGTTCCTCTTGGTAGGTTCGGCTGCAGCATTAGGATTAGGCCGAGGCTCAGTATCTGCCTTGGCCTGGTTCTTCACGTGTGGGCAGTCCTTGACCATATGCCCACTCTTGCTGCACCCATAGCATGCATTAGTACCTACCTGGAACTCATCTCCATGCAAACGACGACACTTACCACATGACTTGCTGTTACGCTGAACATTTCTATCATTGCCCTTCTTGGGGCCAGACTTGTCCCCTTTTGCATTACAGTTCCTGGAAGGAGTAGGATTACCTGAGTGTTGGTGCCCCTTCTTGAACTTGGGCCTGTTCTGGACTACATATGTACCCCTACCAGAGCTAGAACCAGTCTGATCCGAGGTCCTAGGCTTCTTGCCTTTTTGGCCTCTCTTTCTGCGACGACTCTCCTCCACCTGATGTGCATGTACCATCAACCTAACCAGGTCCATGTTATGATGCAACATGGCTGCCTGACAATCCTCCTCTAGATCCTCCGACACACCAGTCACAAACCTGCTCATCTCATCCCTGCTATTGGACACCAGAGAAGAAGCATATTTCGAGAGCTTAACAAATTTCAAGGAGTATTCCTTGACTGACATACCTTGTTGTCGTAGGTTGATGAACTCCTCAACCTTATGTTATCTTTGCTCTCAGGGAAAGAATATATCTAGAAATGTAGTCTTGAGAATGTCCCAAGTGATGGGGACTCTCCTAGTTCTCGGCAATCTGCCCACATTTGTACTACACCTGAGCCACATCTTTTGAGTTGATATGCAGCCAAGTCAGCCTTCTCCTTTTCATTAACACCCATGGCACAGAGAATTTTGTAGACCTCATCCACAAACTTCTGGGATCCTCATTAGTTCGGGACCCGTAATAGACTAGAGGATTCATTCTAGTGAAGTCCCTCAGTCTTCTAGCCATGGTGCTAGCATGCGGGTTCTCTCTCGGAGCACCCTCTCTAGTTGCTTGGGCCGTGATGTCCTGGGCCATCTGAACCAATTCTTCTCTTACTTCTCCATCCGTCAACACAGCTGGGTTGACAGGCACTTGAACTCCAGCAGCTGGGGCTTGAGAAGGAGCTTTGTTTCCTCCAGCAGCTGCTTCTTCAACTCTTCTGGATGCGTTTCTCCTTGTGTTCATTGTTCTACACGCACACACAAGAAGGGAGTTAGATACTAGAATGACACAAGATGTCAAAACTCTACACAGCACGATAAAGAGTAGAAGAAGGGAAATTTCCTAATATCACAGAGTCTCTAAGTCATGATTGTGGTACACTTCACAACCATATGTTAGAAACTATGAAACATGGTTGTTTTGAGCTTTAGTTCCTAGGTAATTTAACCTCATTCTCTGATACCAAGTTTTTCACGATCCGAATTCTGGAATCGGAATCGCAATCGGTGTCGTTAACCTCTCAGAGGTCGCAGACAAGCCTCTTCTTAGCTTTCATCATAATCATACATCTAAATTTGCGGAAACTTTAAACCTTTTTAAAACTTAATGAAGTATTGTTAGAATTTATATAATATTGCATAAGAGTGATAAACTGTTAAGCTCAAACTAAACAACCATCTATAATAGCTTAAACAATTGGAAAGAAATAATCAATATATCATAATAGTTTGCCAAACGGCCTTAATACAAAGCTTAGAATAAATGTCTGAAATGAAATGCTAGGGACAACATCCACTAGCTATGTCTAATGTACTAGTTCTATAAGTAAAGCGTAGCATCCTCGAACTCAAGAGGACCGACCAAAAGTCTGGAGATCGCTAATCCAAACCGCTTCAACGAGTCTTCAACCTTGTCTCTGACCTGCACCTAAAAAATAGTAATAGTATAGGGTTAGTACACACTTATACTAAGTATGGGTGTATGCATATATACACATAAGGACTATACATGATCAAGGAAAGCTCTTCCTACTGCAACATGCCATTTCTCGAAAGTGAAGTCACTTGACTTTCTTAATTCGTTATTTATGAATCATGTTGTGAATATGACATATTTTAATGCATTCAAAGCACACAACTCATTTTCTATATTAACGTAAGACCTTGGAATCATGAACATAATATTAGAACATCTCAAACGAAAATTTATAAATTTTCTCCCCCTTAGGCCGAAAGCTCTATTTTCCAGACTTATATTATTTTTCAAACTTTTCTTCTTTTTGTTGTCTAGTTCAATAATCTCCTTTGATCGTATGTTTTACTTACAAGTGCAATGATTCATTATAGTCCCATACCTACAATGAATCGAGTAAGTAATCCAAAGGACTAAGGAAATGATTTAACTACAATTGGGCATGAAATCTTATTAAGCCAATCTTTATTGGTTATGCCTATTATTTGATTCTTTGCATAATATAAGAAATCATTATAATCCAATATTATTTGGCTATGATCATTTGAATAATATAAGAAGTCATTATAATCCAATCTCATTTTGCCTTGATCACTTTCATAATATAAGAAGTCATTATTGGCTATGCCCCTTACTTGTTGAAAACTTCATTCTTATCAAACATTGATGATTTATATTCTTAAACTCTTGCTTTCTTAGTTCACTTTGAACTTACATCTCTTCTTCTTTCTTTCTTACTTTCTTAAAGAAGTCTTTAGCATTAAGATCATGTGAAATGACATGAAATCCAGTGTCTTCCCACACCAAAAAGAGGTGGTTCACCGATCAAAGTGAACCTAGATCATGTGATTTAACGTGAAATCCAGTGTCTGCCTAACACCAAAAAGGGGTGGTTCACCGGCTAAAGTTAAACCAAGTCTAGTGTCTTCACCAAACTGAAAAGAGGTTGTTCACGGCTAAAGTGAAACCAAAAAATTTCTTTGAGCATTAACCGACATAGCTCATGTGAGATAAACATGAAATCCAGTGTCTGCCCCACACTGAAAAGGGGTGGTTTCACCGGCCAAAGTGAAACCGAATCTACCTAGCTCTCTTAGGTGGAATCCACTGGCTAGTTCCCATGCTGGCAACATAGTTCGAAGACTAGGAGATTTTCGGAGACTTACATGTGCCTGCACAAGCTCATTGCTAGTCTATCGGTGTTTTGCTCAATTTCTTTTACTTCTAACTTTTAGAGTTGACTCTACCATTATGGAAGCTTGCTTCTAGTTATGAGGTTTACTTACTCTATGGATAACTTGTCATACTTTTCTTTTCTTGATGAAATGTGAAACCTTACATTATCATCTTGGTGTTAATGAGACTCCTCTCACACTTCCTTTAACACCCCATTCTGGTCATTTTCATACCTCTTAAGCCTTTAGTTATGTTATTACTCACTTTATCTTGTTTAATGTCATATGGTAGCTTTATACCATTCTTTATGAATGTTATGAACTTCGTTCAATGTAGTTACTATGTTCATAGTTCATTTTGATAGAGTATGTTGGGACTTGTCCCAATGATTGACATACCCTTGGTTATGAATTCAATGAGATGCATTGGTCATGCTTATTTTGGTTTAGCTTAGTCGTTAGCCAATTTTATATCATATTTTGGAAAAACATTGTAAATAAATTCCATTAAACTTTTTGGGCAAAACATTGTTAGCCAATTTATTGGCATGAACCAAACTTTACTTAAACAATTTTCATTATGTTATCACTAGCCAAATCGATTAATTTCATGAATATACTATAGTGATCTTCTCAATATAAACAAGTCGACATATAACAGTAACTAAACTTCATAACCGACTTATAGCAAACTTCATATTCTCGAACACAATTAAGCATTTCATCATTGTTTATTTCGTGTAACTAATACCTAAATCATACGAATCAAATCTATAGGCCTCATTAGTCATTAACAAATCAAGAAACATACACATAATGATCAGTTAGCACCACATACCAACAACATGTTCAAGATTACATCTACATACTTATTAGAATCGAAAACAAGGATAACTAGGGAAATGGACGTTCAACAATATCATTGGGAACAACCCTAGTTTCGATATTCATGAATTCAAAATGTTTGAAAAGCCTCTTGGAGAAAGAATTCCATGAGAGAAAACGCATACCTTATGTAGAGTTAAATATACGAAGATCACCCTGCACGAAGACCTTGAAGAATACCTTGAAATCGCCTAAGAGAACCTTTGTCTTTCTACATTTTTGCTTACTGCCTTTCAGTCGCATTTCTAAGTGAATGATCATGGGTTTTAGGTCTTAGGAACTGATGATGAATAATTCAACTTTAGACTAATTGACTTAATTAATAAATTAATTAGCTAATTACTAAAACGCCCCTCCTAAATTGACTAGACATAGGAGAATATTAATTAATTAAGGGACCTAGGGATATTACTAAAATACCCCTAGGTCACTAGGACCACAACTAACCCCTTTGGACCATACTAGGTTAGGTACTAGGTTATCTCTTAGTTAGTTACACGATTTGGTGTCACCCGACTATGTCTTAGGTTGTCGGGTCCCTTAGTTGGTTCATTTTTGTTGGTACTAGGTTAGTTAGCTAGTTGGTTAAGTTAGTTAGAGTCTAGAGTTGGTTAGGAAGCCATGCCCCACTTGGCTAGACGTGTTCGCGCGCTTGCCCGTAACTGCCTAACCGAATTCAGTTGTCTTTGTCGTGTGGTCCCCCTCGGCCGGTTACACATGTGTTGCTGCTCATTTTTCCCAACCTTGCACTTCTATGGTTGCATTTGGAAAGTTCACTCCTTGTCCAAGGATCTTCACTATGTCCTTGGGCACTGCTTAATCTACATGATTATTTTAATTTGTCATGTGCTATGGTGCCTAGGCTTGAGACTTGGATGACTAGTACCTAATGTGCAAATGCTAGGAAATATATGTTTTTAGCGTAGGGTCTTCATTGCAGGTACATTTCTTAAACAAGCTTTTCTAATAGGCCCAATATTTCTCAATATTGGGCATTAGGATGCCTATGTATCCCCAAATGTATCCTTGCAACACAGTGGACCCTTCCCTAAACAAGTACATTTTTCTTGAATGTTACAATTTGGGAATTAATTATTTACCTCTAAAGTCACGAATCAAAGCTAAACCCTCAACTCAAAACAAAACCTCTGTATTCTTTTCTTCAAAACCTCCATTGTTGAAGCTTGGGAGCTCCCAGGAAGAATATAGATTTCTCATGCTTTTGTCCATCAATCTTGTGGTATTTTTATTACAATTAAGGTATGGTTCTTCATCCTTGAAATATCTTTCTTCAAAGAGTCAATTCGGATGATTTTTCCAAGATGTTCAAAACATGAATTCTCTAATTTTGTGATCTAGCCATGGGTTCTTGCATAAAATGTTTTGAATCATTGTATTATGATTGAATTGATGTTAATTTGATGATTTTAACCTAAAAAACTTATTAACCCATGCAAACCATGCAATCCTAGTTTTGACTATTTTATAGGCGAAGTGATCATGTCTCTATACTATTGAATTCTTATGTAGTTTGAGTAGGGCTATTAAATTATGATAGAATTATGTTAAAATTGTTAGTATACTTCCCTAAATTCATAAATCTCTCTTGAATTATCTTTGATTCATTGTCCATTGTAAGTGTTGAATTAAATTAGTGATCATGGCCATGGGTAAGGGCGTCTGAGTACTGTGTTGGATTATTTAAATATGGATTGAAGTGGTGAGAGTGTATTGGTGGTACGCTGCTCTAATTCTCTTTATATTATGTAATTTAGTCTTGAATTATGTTATGATTCGTATGGTCCACTTATGGTGGCGGTGTTATGTGCTTTACTTGTAAAATATGTGGCCTCGTCGGCGTTACTTGATGCACTATGATGATCATAGCCTTGTCGGCATTAATTTATATATTATAATGGTCTGTATAGTTTATTTATGTGAATTATGATCATATATATATCCATGCGTGTAATGTGGAAGTATGTGTTCTTCTATTGACATTAGGTTATCATGTTAGACTATGACTATGTCCTTTTGTTTGTAGCCTAATTAATGTATGATTCTTCTTACTTGGTTATGTGAGTCTTATGATGGTTATATTGATGGTTCTATGGTAGTGTATAGGGTGATCTATAGTTTACTCGGTTGTCTCTAGGTGCTCTAGAATGGTATGGTAAAGTGATGTATTGAGGTGTCTTGTTGTGGTAGACTTGTGTCTCTTACATGATGCATGTATAAGGTGAATATGATGTCTTGAATTAGTATGCTAAAGCTCCTTAGTCTTGTATAAGTGATGGACATGTGGCCTTGAACATAGTGAGAAGGTCAACTTATGTGGAACCGTCAACCTACTTGAGAGGTTATAATATCCTTGAAGTTGAAAGCCGTAAAGGTATCCTTCTTGTGTGAATGGTGGACATAAGGTTGGTTGGCTGGAACGGCATGAAATCATCTTTCGAATGTCATTGAGCTATCCTCTTAGCAATTGTAGGTAGCATTAATGGACCCTCTTTGGAAAAGTGAAATGTGATTGGGTTACGAACTAGATATGGAACCTCTTCATGTGATCCTTTATGTGAAATACTCTATGAGAACAAAGGCTAGCACCGATTGAGTATTGTTTGGGAAGTTTCTCTATATAAGAGGACATTAGAGAACAAAGAAACCATTCATATTCCTTAACCATGTGCCTACATAGGATGTGTCCAAGTTCTACCATTGGCAAGTAGGACACCCTCATCGGAGTAGGTTAACACTCTGGATTACATGCTTTGCTACCATGATCTATGTCGATTAATATGTATTCTCATCATATGGGATAGCTACTAGTATTTGGGAAGTTCTATGAAGTTTAGGTAGTGGTATGGGACGCTATATAGGCATTCCATGATTAGGCTTTAAAGATATTAGTAAGTGAGTCCCTAGGTCTTCTCCCAGACCATTACTTGAATGTCCTTATATGTTGAATGTCTCTTAAGTGAATCAATGAATATATTGATTTTAGTTACAAAGCATGTAAATGAATGGGCACCTAGTCTAGAGTAACTCTAAGGATTGCATAGTTAATGTGTGAACGGCATAAAGGATAGTTTCTTCATGTCTTACCTAGGGAAATCATAAGAATGTCTCTAGATAGGAAAGTTGGTTGATAAATTAGATATGATCTAAACTTAGGAAGTCTTAAGGATTATTTAGGTAATCTTGGAGAGGTTGTATGGGAGTTCTCTTCTCGAATTAGTTAAGCAAGCCTTTTGATAACCTTGGTGAGGACAATGTCATATTGTATATGTTATGTGTTTTGGTGTATTGTAAGTGTATTTATCTCATTATAGGTAGTCCTAAGGATCATTTAGGCGTGCTTAGAGAGGGTTTATGGGCAGTCTCCGTTTTTCTTACTTAAGTGTGTCTTAGGATAGCCTTTACTGAGACGGTTGTATGCTAAATGAGTTCACTGTGAAGCTTCAATTAATTCAGTGTAACTTTGCATGGTTTACTGTAATAATTCTTGAAATGTGGTAAAATGCTTTTGTGATATCTTATGTGTTTCTAAGGTGTTAAAGTTGTTCTTATGCGTATACTATGATGTTTTAATCAAGAAGAGAATTTTTCCATTAAATGTCCTATATCATGATTTGATGCATTAAGCCATACTTAGTACATGTGTTTTTTCTAATTCCATACTTTAATCTATCTCTAAAGTTATTCATAGGTGAAAGGCATTTTGGGAGCAAAGCTTGGATTATAGGATCTTTCAAGCAAGGTTGAAGCATGTCCTCATTTTACTTGAGGGCATCACTATCTTAAAGTTCTTTTATTAACAAATAGTAATAGACTTAGTAGTACTATATTTCGATTTTATGGGCCGTGTCCCAAGTCTCTTTTGAGTCTAAGATTTGATAATATGAGACTTAGTATTTCCTTGGGTTTTATATGAATGATATTTTGAAAGATTATTAGAATGTTGTGAAAAGTTTTGATTCCGCACTACTTTTCATGTATGTATATGCGATGAATGGTATGAAAGGGCTTGTACAAGACCTCCGAGTGGTCAAGTAAGCCGTGTTCCGATTCGAGAATGCCTAACTTCTAGGGTGTAATCTCGGGTAAAAACTTGGTATTAAAGCATAGGTTATGAAAGTAGTCTTAGGAATCCAAAAGTTTCATCAAGTCACTTCAAGTAGAGTCTCATTGATCGGTGTGAGTCGCGACACATCTATGGTCGAGAGTCTATATGACGATAGAATTTCCCTTCTTTTCTACTCCTATGTCGTGACATAGAGATTAAAAGTTATGAGTGTTATTTCTTATGGTTTTCCTTGTGTTATAGGAGATGAATACGAGGAGGACACCGACTAGGAGAGTTGAGAAGAATGATGTTAATGAATGACATCCTCCCCGAGTTAGACAAGTGACACAACTTAAGCAAGTTCTTCATGGTGCTAAAGGTGTTCAACGTGCTCAAGTCCCTATTTTGAAAGGAGGTTATGATATTCCAGTGGTAGCCTCGAAAATGAATAATGGGGAGATTAGAGAGGCTCCACTTGCTTTAGCCCAATACATGACTACTCATGTTAATAGGGGTGTTTAGCCTAGAGTGAATGCTATGGAGAGAACTATGACCTCTAGATTGAGAGACTTTGTAAGGATGAATCCTGCTATCTTTCTTGGCTCTAAGGTGGGAGAAGATCCCCAAGAGTTTCTAGATGATGTGTACAAGGTGTTAAGTGTCATGGGGGTGACTTCTACGAAGAAAGCATAGTTAGGTTCATACTAATTGAGGGAGGTTGCTCGAGTGTGGTACACTCAAATGAAAGATAATAGGCCGGTGGAGTCGGGTCCTATAGAGTGGGATGAGTTTAAATAAGGCTTTCTTAAGGAAGTACTTCCCACATGAGAGGAGGGAGGTGAAGGTTGAAGAGTTCATAATTCTCAAGCAAGGCAATATGAGTGTTTAGCAGTATTACTTGAAGTTCACCATGTTGTCTAGGTATACTCCATCCTTGGTTTCTAACGCTAGGGATGAGATGAGTATGTTTGTGACTGGTGTTGCCGACTTTGTGAAAGAAGAGTGTCATACAGACATTATAGATATGATTTTTTCTAGACTCATTGTTTATGCTCAATCTATTGAGGAATCAAAACTTAGTATGATGGAAAGGAACTTTAAGAGGACTGGATCTAATGAGAAAGACCAACCTAGGTTCAAGAAGAAGTCTTCAATTCAAGATGAACCTAGGGGTCCTAAAGGGAAACTTGAGAAGGGTAGTGGTTCTTAAAATGGTAAGCCTACTTGTGATACATGTGGGAAGAAGCACTATGGGCAATGCCTAATGGGTACTAGGAGTTTCTTTGTTTGTGGTAAGTATGTACATAAGGTGATGGATTGTCCTACTATTGCGGCTATAGGAAAGGAAGGTAAGCAAGTTCCTTCAAGTGTTCCGGGTGATGATGCTCCAAAGAGGAATCACTTATATGCACTCCGGGCAAGGGGATCAAAGCCGGATGAGGATTATATTGATGGTAAGTTCTTGTATTTCTCTTTTTAGTGTTATGAGTTCCATATAAGTAGGGGAGCTTAGTGAGTAGTAGAATTGTGATTTGTTGTCTCATCTCTTCTATTACATTCAAGATTGAGAGTTAGAAAGTCATAGTAGCATGTTGCATGTTGAATTGTGTAGTCTTGTTGAATTGAATTTCATTGATTTGTTGCATTGTGCATTTTATAAGTTATTATTATATTGTAAATGGAGTTATTATTATTTTGTCTATCATATTGGCATGTTTTTATCATCAATTGCCTAAAAGTTGCATTTTTGGAAATTATTGCAGAATTCACTGTGTTGCCTGGCAGCTTAGTGTGAAGAATTTCAAATTTTGGCTAATTGTGTTTTTGTTGAAAAGGGTTGTATGGTGTTCAAACTTTATTTATATGATCATGATAATGAATGTAAAAGTATTTCTTTCTATTTGAAATGAAGAATGTGAGTCTTAGTGCATAATGAGTTGCAGAATGAGTTTCTAGCTTCTTGTTGTATTGTGAGTCTCTTGGTTATGTGAAACTGGTTTCCTCCTAAATTTGGTATGTATCTTGTGTGGTATGGTTGTGTTCTTCTAGTCTTGAATTAATCATCTGTTGAAAGTTCCTAAAGAGAAGCAAGTGTCATTCGAGGATGAAATTTTCCAAGTGGGGGAGTATTATTACACCCTCAAAAATGAGCTAGGTTGAACTAGACCCTAAAAGTTGTGTCATGATGTTTTAAATTCATAAAATTGTTCATAATAGTGTTATTAGGCATTATATAAAGTTTGGAAGTGTTTGGAGATCAAAAGTCCAAGACGTTCAAAAACTAGTCGAAGTTGAACTAGTGTGTCATAGTATTTTGTAGTAATGTTAAGGTGGATGGTTTGATGGTGAAATTGTGTATCAATAGTTCCTACGCGTAGCCTGACATTCAAAGGGTGGAAAATTCTGATAAAGACGCCCCGGGGATCAGCGAAACGGTCCCCAATAGGATCTAAACATGGGACACCCAAGCTACCGCGCCAGCCAGATTATGGCAGTGGCTGCGCGTGGCGCAGCTGACACTGAAAGGGAAAAATTCTTTCCCTGCGATGCAGGTTGTCACGAACTATTCTGTATCAAAATTTTACAGAAATGAAATTTTAAAGTGCCTCCGAGACGCGCAGTAAACTCCTACATTTGGCAGCGTCGTTTTTAAGTCAAATTTGAGTAGGTTAAATTGTCCAATAAGTGCAGGGGTATTCTGGGTAATTTGGGGATGAATTATTGACGGTTATTGAATCTTTTTATACCCTCAACTCACCAATAAAAGCTAAACACTCAACTCAAAACAAAACCTCTCCATTCTTCTCTCCAAAACCTCCAATGTTAAAGCTTGGGAGCTCCAAGGAAGAAGATAGATTTCTCAAGTTTTTCTCCATCAATCTAGTGGGCTTCTCATCACAATTAAGGTATGTATCTTCATCCTTCAAATCTCTTACTTCAAGGAGTCAATTTCAATGATTTTTCAAAGATGATCAAAACATGAATTCTCCAATTTTGTGATCTAGCACTAGGTTCTTGCATAAAATGTTTTGAATCATTGTATTATGATTTAATTGATGTTAATATGATGATTTTAACCTAAAAACTCTATGAAACCATGCAAACCATGCAATCATAGTTTTGACTATTTTATGGGTGAAGTGATTATGTCTCCATACTATTGAATTCTTATGTAGTTTGAGTAGGGCTATTGAATTATGATAGAATCATGTTAAAATTATTAGTATACAACCCTAAATTCATAAACTATGTTGAATATTTTTTTTTAATTGTCTATTGTATGTATTGAATTGAATTGGTGATCATGAGCATGGGTAAGGGCCTTTGATTATTGTGTTGGACGATTTAGCTATGGATTGAAGCGGTGAGAGTCGATTGGTGGTACGTTGCCCTAATTCTCTTTATATCATGTAATTTAGTCTTGAATTATGTTTTGATTAGTATGGTCCACTTATGGTGGCATTGTTATGTGCTTTACTTGTAAATTATGTGGCCTCGTCGACGTCACTTTATGCACTATGATGATCATAGCCTTATCGTCATTACTTAATATATTTTGATGGTTTGTGTATTCATTTATGTGAATTATGATCATATATATCTCCATATTAGTAATTTGAAAGTATGTGTTCTTCTATTGACATTATTCAATCATGTTAGACTATGACTTTGTCCTTATGTGTGTAGCCTTAGAATTGATGCATGATTCTTCTTACTTGGTAGTATTAGTCTTATGTTATACTGATGGTTCTATGGTAGTGTATAGGTATAACGCCTCAAAATGAACTAAGGTGAACTAGAGCCTCATGATTGTTTCTTTAGTTGATTTTAAGTTAAACGGAGTTAGTTTAGTTTCCTTAGGCAGTGTGCAAAGTTTCGTGAAGTTTGGAGGTCAAACGACCAAGAACGTCCAAGGCATTCGAAAGATATGCCTTCAGTCGACCTTGTACGTCTAGACAAGTTTTGTCGAGTTTTATGAGTTCGTTTTGGATGAAATTCATGTGAGAGGTGTTAAACTTATAGATGATCATATTTATGTTGGAAACGTCAGGGAAATTATCCCCAAGGACCATCGAAGGGTCCTTGAGGAAGGACCCAAAACCTGGTAAGCAGGTTGTCCCAGGCAGCCTTGGCGACGGAGCAGTCGACGGCCTGTCATGGCTGTGATGCCCCGTCACAAGGTTCCGTCGTGGGGGACTTGTTCAAGGGTGTAGAGGGGACCCTTGTCAAGCCTCTGAAGTTTGCAACGGATGGTCAGGACGGGCCGTTGCACCCGTGATGCCCCGTCACAAGCAGGTCGTCGCAAGTCTTGTCCCTGTGCGCAGATTTTTCTGCAAAATCAGGGGTGAATTTGTAAATTCACCCCACGTCTAAATAAGAGTTTGGACGGTTTGTTTAGGTATTTTTAGGTTATATTAAATGAGTTTTAAACCCTAGACCTAGATAAGACCCCCTCACTTCAACATTCAAACTCTCTCTCTAAAAAAAAGAAAACTCTCTCAAAGTCACCATTGAAGCCAAGGCTCAAGGAGGGAAAGGAGGGCTTCTTTGGACTTGTTTCTTCATCAAAATTAGTGGGTTTCCTTCTCTTAAAGGTATGGTATCCATTCTTGAATATCTTTTCATTCAAGAAGCCAATTTCCAAAATGGTTTTCAAAAGGGTTTCTAAACTCAATCTTCTTCTAACTTTGATTTCTAGTATGGGTCTTCTTGTATTTAAGTTCTAATGGTTTAAATGTATTTATATTGGTTTGAATTGATGTTTTTGATGTTAAAAACTCCATGAAACTCTTGTATATGCATACTTCAACTTTTGGCTTGAAAATGGGTTATGTGAGAATGATTTGAGTAGGGTATGAACTTGGGTCTTCTTGTATTTATCATGTTGGTATAGCTACTGCCCTAAGGGATTTAATATGGTGAAATATTGATATATTGATTATGGGTGATGATGGTTTGATTTGTTGATGAGTTGCTCTCATTGTATATTTCTTAATATGAATTGCTATTTGAGTGGTATGGTCCACCTTATGGGTGGTGGTGCTAATTGATGAACTTGATGTTACTTAGTATGTTTTGAGTATGTGATCTTGAACGTCTAATATGTGAAATGAAGATATATGGGAAATGGGTCTTGTATTGTGTTTGATGTAGCTTGAATTGCATGTTTGACCTAGTTTATGTCTAAATGAAGTGTATGATTATGAGAAGCATGTAGAGTGTGTAACTTGATGAATTAAGGTTAAAGTATGTGTAGAACTTGATGATAATGAAGCTATGCTTTTATGCAAGGTGTGCACATGTACACACACACACTCTTTTAAGATTTGTATTATGCCAAGTTGAGCGAAAAGGGGAATCTTGAGGTGGACACACTTCGTGAGTTGAGATGTAGTGTCTAGTAGCAACCTCTCTATTCCTAGTGAGCTTTCTAAGATAGACTATTATGTTGAGAAATCCGTGGGGAGTTATGCCTAGCACCGAGAGGATATGAAGGGAAGGTGGGTTGGACTTCGTGAGTTGAGATGTTGTAATCCAAAGTACCTCTTGAGATGAATACTCCTCGTTATTAGAGAGTGAGTTACTTAGTAGCAATCTCCTTATCCTTTAACTATGTGCCCGCATAGGTGTAGCTATTGGAAAAGCCATGTAAACGCTAAGAAACATGACCTTACACTAGTCAAGTAAGGATCCCTCATCCGATAGGGGTTAATATCGGGATTCCATGTCTAGCTCTCATGGTCTTTGTCGGTTAAGCTAACTCCCACAAAGAATTGATTTGAAACTAATTATCTTGTATATTGTTGAATTTGTGTATGTATGTCATGAAGTGCTCAATCCACATTAGTTACCGAGTAGGAGCATTGAGTGGGAGTAGTAGTATGGGATGTTATTCTCACATTGCACTTGGTGTGACCTATACCTACTATGGGAGAAGAGTACCTTTATGAAGTTCGTGTGAATAAGTACTATGGTGTAGTGTTATGGAGGATTATTGTGGAGTACTTGAGTAAATGGAATCCATAAGGAGTACTAAGTGGAAGTGGTAGTATGGGATGCTACTCTCACATTGCACTTGGTATGACCTATATTTCCATGAGTGTTTTGCATATGTTAGCCAAGGGCGTGGATTTGATTTCCAACGAAGTAAGCCTAAGATTTGGTAGTTTTAAGGGTCGCTTTGGTGTGCTTTGAAGGGAGGTGTAATGAAAATCCCTTCTTAGCTCACCTTAGGGAGTCTTAGGATAACCTTGGGTTAGGGCAACTTCAAAGAAAAGAGTTCATATGATTTGGACCGTGCCATTCACTTTAAGGTCTCCATTGTAAGAATCCAATATATTCACTGTGATGCTTTATTAAATTTTCATTGTAAGTTTAGTAAGTTCATTGAAATGTTCCTTTTGATTACTCTAAGTTTTGGTAAAGTTGCCATAAAGTGTTGATTGTCGATTCTTATGTTGGTTTTGTTTCTAGATTCATGAATATTGCTTTAATTGCATGAAAAGTTATTTTTACTAAAATGTCCCTTTTTGTATGTTTTTGCATATGCCATACTTAGTACATTGTTGTACTAACCCCATACTTTTATATACCTTATGAGTATAGGTTGGAAGACTTTTTGGAGGATCGGAGTTGAAGCTTGGGAATTCTATCTCTCAAGAATTGGGTATGTCCTCATATATTCGAGGACATAGTTTTATGTTTCTTAGTTTCTTAATTAAGACTTAAAGTGTATTTACTTTTATTGTAAAGGGCCGTGTCCCTAAGATTCCAAGTTGTATCTTTAAGTTGGCTTGTGATGATAAGATTTCCTAGTATTTATGAAAAGACTCCTTTCATTATTATTATCGTGAAAAGTTTTAATTCCGCACTACTTTTCATGCTTTATGTTATGAATGCTAGTTAGAGGGCTTGTACGAGACCCCAAAGGGGTCAAGTACGCCCGGTCATGATTCGAAGGTTTTCCCTAACTTTTAGGGGGTGCTTTCGGGTCGTGACAATAGGGTGACCTATAGTTTACTTGGTTGTCTCTAGGTTCTCGAGATTAGTATGCTATGTGTATGGTATGGTAAAGTGATGTATTGAGGTGTATTGTTGTGGTAGACATGTGTCCCTTACATGATGCATGTATAAGGTGAATATGATGTCTTGACATAGTATGGTAAAGCTACTTAGTCTTGTATATGTGATGGACATGTGGCCTTGAACATACTGAGAAGATCAAGTTATGTGGAACCCTCAACCTAGTTGAGAGGTGATGATATCCTTAAAGTTGAATGTCATTATGGTATCCTTCTTGTGTGAATGGTGGACTTAAGGTTGGTTGGCTGGAACGGCATGAAATCATCCTTGGGAATTTCTTTGATCTATCCTCTTAGCAATTGTAGGTAGCCTTAATGGACCCTCTTTGGTAAGGTGAAAAGTGATTGGGTTACTAACTAGATATGAAACCTCTTCGTGTGATCCTTTATGTGAAATACTCTATGAGAACAAAGGCTAGCACCGAGTGAGTATGATTTGGGAAGTTTCTCTATATAAGATGACATTAGAGAAAAAAGAAACTAATCATATTCCTTTACCATGTGCCTACATGGTATGTGTCCATGTTCTACCTTTGGAAAGTTGTACACCCTCATCGGAGTAGTTTAACACTCCGGATTACATGCTTAGCTTCCATGATCTATGTCGGTTAATACCTATTCTCATCATATGGGATACATACTAGTATTTGAGTGGTATGGGGCGCTATATAGGCATTGCACGATTAGACTTTAAAGATATTAGTAAGTGATTCCCTCGGTCTTCTCCCAGACCATTTCTTGAATGTCCTTATATGTTGAATGTCTCTTAAGTGAATCAATGAAGATAATGATTTATGTTAGAAAGCATGTAAGTAAATGAGAACCTAGTCTAGACTAACTCTAAGGATTGCATAGTTATGGTTTCTTCATGTCTTACCTAGGGAAATCTTAAGAATTCCTCTTGATAGGAAAGTTGGTTGATAAATTAGATATGATATAAACTTACAAAGTCTTAAGGATTATTTAGGTAATCTTGGAGAGGGTGTATGGGCATTCTCTTCTCGAATTAATTAAGTAAGTCTTTTGATAACCTTGGTGAGGATAATGTCATATTGTATATATTATGTGTTTTGGTGTATTGTAAGTGTATTTATCTCATTATAGGTAGTCCTACGGATAATTTAGGTGTTATTAGAGAGGGTGTATGAGCGTTCTCTCTTTGTCTTACTTAACTGAGTCTTGGGATAACCTTTACTCAGAGGGATGTATGCTAAATGAGTTCGCTGTGAAGCTTGAATTAATTCACTATAACTTGGCATGGTTTACCGTAATAATTCAAGAAATGTGGTAAAATGCTTGTGTGATATCTTATATGTTTTCAAGGTATTAAATGTTGTTCTTATTCTTACACTGTTATGTTTTAATCAAAAAGAGCATATTTGCATTAAATGTCCAATATCATGATTTAATGTATTAAGCCATACTTAGTACATGTGCTTGTACTAATTCCATACTTTTATCTATCTCTAAAGTGATTCATAGGTGAAGGGAATTTTTGGAGCAAAGCTTGGATTATAGGATCTTTCAATCAAGGTTGAAGAATGTCCTAATTTTACTTGAGGGAATTACTATCTTAAAGTTCTTTTATTAAAGAATTGTAAGAGACTTAGTAGTACTATATTTCGATTGTATAGGTCGTGTCCCAAGTCTATTTAGAGTCTAAGATTTGATGATATGAGACTTAGTATTTCCTTTTGTTTTATATGAAAGAGATTTTGAAAGACTATTTGAATGTTGTGAAAAGTTTTAAATCCGCACTACTTTTCATGTATGTATATGCGATGAATGTTACGAAAGGACTTGTACAAGACCTTCGAGAGGTCAAGTACGCCGTTTTTTATTTCGAGAATGCCCTAACCTGTAGGGTGTACTCTCAGGTCACTACAAAGTTTGTATCAAAGAATATGTTATGAAAGTAGTCTTAGGAATCCAAAACTTTCATCAAGTCACGTCAAGTAGAGTCTCCTTCATCGGTGTGAGTCGCGACATATCTATGGGCGAGAGGCTATAGGAAAATAGAGTTTCCCTTATTTTCTACTCCTATGTCATGCCGTAGAGATTAAAAGTTATGAGGGTTATTTTCTTATGGTTTTCCTTGTGTTATAGGAGATGAATACGAGGAGGACACCAGATAGGAGAGTTGAGGAGAATGAAGTGAATGAGGGACTTCCTCCCTGAGGTGGACAAGTGCTCAAGTTAAGCAAGTTCTTCATGGTGTTAAAGGTGCTCAAGTCCCTATTGTGGAATGAGGTAATGATGTTCTGGTGATCCCCTTGGAAATAACTAATGGGGAGATTAGAGAGGATCTAATTGAGTAAGCCCGAGCCATGACTACTCATGTGAATAAGGGTGTTGAGGCTAGCGTGAATGCTATGGAGAGAACTATGACCTCTAGGTTGAGAGACTTTGTAAGGATGAATCCTCCTATCTTTCTTGGCTCTAAGGTGGGAGAAGATCCCCAAGATTTTCTAAATGGTGTGTACAAGGTGTTGAGTTTCATGGGGGTGACTTCTAGGGAGAAAACGGAGTTAGCTTCGTACCAATTGTGAGAGGTTTATCGAGTGTGGTACACTCAATGGAAAGATAATAGGTTGGTGGAAGCGGGTCCTATAGAGTGGGAGGAGTTTAAGGAGGCTTTCTCAGGGAAGTATTTTGTAAGAACTCAAAAATGACATAGGTGAACTAGATCCTAACATTGTTGTCAAGGTGGTATAAGGTCCTTAATATGTCTATAATGTTGTATTGAGGAAGTTGCTAAAGTATTAGGTGCATTGGAAGTCAAACGTCAAGGGTCAACCAAGACGTTCGACGACTAAGTCAGCTATGTGCCTCGTATGTGGTTCTATGTGTTTATGTGTGATTCATGAGGTTGTAAGGTTCTTAAATTATAGTAAATGGTGTATAAAGTCAGTGTGTCAAGTTTCGTGAAGTTTGGAGGTCAAACGTCCAAGAATGTTCATGAAGTTCGAAAGATATGCCTTGAAATGACCTTGTATGTCTAGGCATGTTTCGTTGAGTTTTATGTATTCACTTCGGATGAAATTCATGTGAGAGGTGTTAAACATGTATACGATCATGTTTGGGTTGGAAACGTCTCGGTAAACGTCCCCAAGGACCAACCAAGGTCCTTGAGGAAGGACCCATGTTGGTGGCCAAAACTGCCAGAAGTGTCACGACCGGAGTCTAGACCCCAAACGAGACCGGCATTGTTGACCTCTCAGAGGTCGCAGACAAGCCTACATACATCATCGTTACTTCATCTAGGTTAATTTTAGCAGAAAATTTGAACTTTTTGTTACTTAACATTCATATAAGACCTTCTACTTAAACTCATAAACGTTCACAATCAACCATATAATATTAAGATCATCAAATGAAAGAAATAGTTCAATACTGCATTAAGTGTATAATTGCCAAAATGGCACCAATACAATGTCTGAAATAAGATGAGAAAGAAACGCTAGTGGAACATACTACACTAACTCAAACCTATAGCTAAGCTAGAATATAATGGGCAAGCATTCTCGAAAGCATGAGGGCCTACCAAGTCCGGATGAATGCTCCACGTCCGGATAGCTTCAGCGTCGACCTGTAAGCTCTAACGTCCACCTGTGCCTGCACCTAAAAATGTAGAGTTGTATGGGATTAGTACACACTTGTACTAAGTATGGGTATATGCAAGCACACACCAAGGACATGCATGAGTAAGAATAGCTCTTTCCTAGCAACATGATTTATGGAAAGTCAAGTCAGTGGACTTGCCAAATTTGGATTAGGAAAATCAGTGGACTAGCCAAATTTGGATTAGAAAAGTCAGTGGACTTGCCAAATTTGGATTAGGAAAGTCATGCCATGAGAGTAACATGCATCATCATACTTATCATTTTGCAAGCAGCACATAACGTATTGCAAATATCATATCACGTAGTTCACATCATTCTTTCATATGCTATGAGACCTTGGAATCATAGACTTGACATTAGGACTTCCCAAAATTAGGGCTCAACATATGGGACCTCAACTAGGGAGCCTTTTTTAGCAAACACAGAGTCTGCTTCATTCATTCATACATACTTTATTTTCATTCATTCATATACTAGTGCAATCACTAGTCATACCTAGGATGTAGTTTAAGACTCTCATCGGGTTTGCTTTGCAATGACCAAGAATAACCTAGTGTCATTACTTAAGTCTAGCTCACCTCTTGATTATCCTATCCTAACACCTTTGGTATCATTCATTTCATTATGTGCATTCGTTGAGATTGGCCTCATTCTTTCTTTGGGAACTTTAACCTTAACCGACATAGATCATGTGAGCATCATTAAATCCAGTGTGTAATTCCCACACCGAAAAGATGTGGAATCACCGGCCAAAGTGAACCAAAACATGCTAGCGTATATAGGGAGTCGAACCCTGCTAGATCCCTATATTAGCAGTATAGGTTCAAAGACTAGGAGATATAAAGAGACCCATACCCGGCATGCCGGACAGTCTCATCTCATGAGAGGTACGTGAACCTCCGCCCTTCCCGAAGGAAGGCATCACCGCTCATAACTAGCCTATCGATGCTCAGTATAAAGTTCCATTACATTCAACTCATACATCATGGAAGTTGGCTTCTAGCATGAGGACATCATAGCTCATTAGATGATTTCTCATCCCATCATTAGTATTAAGTATGCATTAACTTTAATACTTTTATTAGAGTGTTCATAGAGACTGGTCTCTTCATTAGCTTTACACTCTCATAGGTGAGTACGTTTTGGTGACATTTACTTAGGCTCATTTGAGATTGCTCTCATCTTTCACATTAGCCTCTTATCATATTGTCACCTCATTCATTAACTTTAACACATTTACTTTTCATAATTACTCACCCCTTCACGTGAATGTTCATTTCATCATATGCCAATGCTCTAGGCCATTTAGTGTGTTTCACACTCTTACTTAACCCTTCTATGGTTACGTCATTTTATCACATACATCTTAGGCTCACCTACTTTTAAACGTATGCTAGACTTATGAGTCCACACATACAAGCCATGAGGCTTCATTCATAGTTCGTCTAAGTGATTCATGTTTACCCAAGATTATGTGGTACAAGACTTATGCATCTTGTAGATATGTCAAGATATTGATTTTGATCTTTAGAGGCAGCATTCATTAAATATTTACTTACGTATGACTTATGTGTCAATACGAATTTAGGCAAGGGAACCCGATTTTGAATCCCTTGGACAACACTTAATCTTATTTTAAACTTGATAATTGCATTTTTCAGATTTGGGGGACCCTAGTTCGATTCCCATCAACCCCATAATATTTCTTTCTTGTTCTTCTTTCCTTTTTCATTTTAAGGCAAGGAGGTTGTGGGTTCAATGTTATGCCTCGTATTTTTTATACATAATGCGCGTCATGAGCTAGTCGATGTAAGTCCGGGGAATGAGATTTTATTTTAAGTTCCAAGTGATTAAAGAAATATTAGGCAAGGATGTTAATTCCAAATGTGATATTAAGTATGATAGTGGCTGATATAGTGTCATTAGCATTAGTGGGGAATTAATTAGTGGCCTTAGTGGGGAACATTAGTGGGGGGAGTAATTAGTTAATGATTAGGATTAAATTAATCAAGTGGACCCCACCACTCAAGGCAAATGCATGATAGTGGCTGATGTAGTGTCATTAGCATTAGTGGGGAATTAATTAGTGGCCTTAGTGGGGAACATTAGTGGAGTAATTAGTGGATGATTAGGATTAAATTAATCAAGTGGACCCCACCACTCAAGGCAAATGCACTCTCGGCCAGCCCATGTTTTAAGCAAAAACAAATTTGCAAACACTTGGTAGATGAAATGCTCTAGGAGTCTAGCAATTCCCTTGTGGTATAGATTAATTGTAGAAGACAACGCAGTCTTGAAACGAGACTTGAAGCTCTCGGCCAGCAACTACAAAAGAATTTGGTTAGTAATGTCTTTGTTTGGTGTGTTAATTTCTTAGAATGCTATTGTTAATTAACCATTAATGTTAAGAAGGGGGCGTGACCAGTAGCTTAGGAAATTTGTTTTAGTTATTAAATGTGCTAAGTATGAACGGAAACCATAATTGGATTATTAGTGGTGTCGTGTTAGGGATTGGGCTGTTTTGATTAAAGCAACATGCGGGAAATTCTGTTTTGGCATTATGCATATGTTAATGTGATTATGGGTATATACTCCAAGGGATGAATACGATAAGGTAGATGTGTTGCAAAATTATAAAACGAGTTATCGCTCGGTGTATCGTTATTTCGTTAATACGGTTGCCGAGACGGAACTGTTTTGGGGAGGGGGCTGTTTAATATGATTCATTGGATTATATGTGTTATTGGTTTTGCTGTGGATAATTTGAGTTGTTGTCGGATTGGGACGAAGTAAGGAAAATAAGGGAAGTGCTGCCGGATTTTCGTTAGATTATTAGCTAGCTTACAATAAGTAGTAAGGCACGACGTCTATCTAATTGTGGCACGATTGTTGCTTGTTATAGATTAATAGACTGGGCAGTAAATATTGGACGTGCGGCTCGACTATATGGTATGTAACACTATCCTTTCTTTCTTTGTTTGGCATGACTCTTAAAAATGAGCGAATGACGGACAGGTTTGATACTTACTTCTAGAGCGTCTAGGTGACGTATATTCTTGCTTACACAAACTATTCCTCTATATATCGGCTATGTCTAAGGCTATTGTGATTTCTCATATCTATGGTAGTGCTTCTTAGAGTCGTTGAGATTTTACGTTTCCATATCGTCTTAAAGGTTCGTAATCTTGATAAAACGTTAATCATTGGTAATACTCCTTGCTGGTTCACGTTGATTGTTCTATTGAGTTATAAGAAATGATTTTAAATGCATATGGTTGCTCATAATGTTCTGCTCGTGCATAGAGTCATTTATCATTTCACCGAGTCCCGGGCCGAGTAATGTTCGTGCAGAGTTTCTTGCATATGTCACCGAGTCCCTCACTAGAGGGCTGGGTATGTATATTATATATATGATTGGTGATGAGGATGGTTATAATGATGATGATGACGGAGAATATGTGATGACTATTTCACCGAGTCCCTCACTAGAGGGCCGGGTACGTATGATGTATATATATGATGATTATTTTGCCGAGTCCCTTACTAGGGAAGCTGGGCACCTTATATGTTAAAGATATGTATGATTTTCACTTATAAGGTTCATGTGTAGCGATATCTTGTTTCGACTTATCATGTTGGTATCCTGTCATCTTTACCTTATGCTTTACATACTCAGTACATTGTCCGTACTGACCCCCTTTCCTAGGGGGGGCTGTATTTCATGCCCGCAGGTGTAGACGCACGGTTAGGTGATCCTCCCACCTAGGATATCTACTCTGCCGATTGGGGGAGCTCCACTGTTCCGGAGCCCAGTCATTTTGGTACATAACTTCCTATGTAATCTTTTGCTTATCTATGGGTACGGCAGGGCCCTGTCCCATCGAGTTTCACTACTATACTCTTAGAGGTCTGCAGACATTATGTGGGTTGTATGTATGTTTTGGATAATGGTCTGGACATGGTTTGTTTGTGATGTCCGCGTGTACAGGGGCAGCCTTGTTAGCTTGTGTATGCTATTATGCTTTGGATAGTGCGGCCTTGTTGGCTCGCGTATGTTTTTACGGTTAAATGATTATGACTCCTTATGAGACAGATCCACTTTATATATATTGGCGTTGGGGTAGGTTTGATTTGATTAAATTCCATATTGTCTTAGTTTCAGTTGGTTATACTTAGCAGGTTTGTTTATCAGTGTCCAAAACGGGCACTAGTCACGGCCCATCGGGTTGGGTCGTGACAAAAGTGTTATCCGAGCAATTCTTCCTCGAAAGTGTCTACAGACCGTGTCTAGTGGAGTCTTGTTTATCGGTGTGTAGTGCACCACATCTATAAACAAGAAGCTACAGGACATTTAGGATGTCATCCTTTCTTCATATTCTAGATCGTGCGATAGAGCTATATTAACAGGATAATCTCTCTCTAACGAATCCCTGTGTTTTCAGCTATGCCTCCAAAGAAAGCGACAGCCGCCCAGAAGGGCAAATCGGTAGCAGAAGGTACTAGTCAGACCCGGAGAGTTACTAGGGCCTGTGCCCAGTCTATGCCTGGTATTGTGCTCCAGTCGGATAGCTCTGCTACACCGCCACCCCCCCCCGAGGCCCCAGCACCTGAACCTCCAGCTCCTCAGCCAGGGGCGGTGGATAGGGCCATGAGAGATGCGGTTCAGTTGCTGACTAGATTAGTGGCAGGTCAGGCTCGCAGGCATGGACTAGGAGTTGATCAAGCGGACAGATCTGATAGCTTAAGGGCTCGTGACTTCTTAAGTTGTAATCCTCCAGAGTTCTTTGGGTCAAGGCCCCAGGATGATCCGCAAAAGTTTATTCGTCAGATGCAGCGTACATTGAGGATAATCAAGGCTTCGGAGACCGAGTCGGTTAAGTTGGCTACGTATCATTTGTGGGATGTAGCTATTAATTGGTATGAGTCTTGGGAGTTATCTAGGGGTGAGGGTGCTCCTTCAGCGGTATGGGATGAATTTGTGGAGGCTTTCCAGGGCCATTTCCTGCCTCCAGAGATGAAGCGAGCTAGAGTCGATAGATTCTTTCGTTTGAGGCAGAAAGGCAGGAGCGTTCGAGAGTATAGCCTCGAGTTTGATTCATTGGCTAGGCATGCGCCTACTATTGTGGCTGATATGGCAGACGGGGTACATCGTTATGTGATGGGATTGGATCGTTATCTGATTGACGGTTGTATGGCAGTGACTCTTCAGCCAGGTATGGACATTGCTTGGGTGCAGGCATATGCACAGGGGGTAGAGGATCGGCACCGGGGACGTCAGCCAGATAGAGATTATAATAGAGGCCAGCATAAGAGGGCTAGATCAGCAGGTTATCCTGACGAGTTTCGAGGCGGGCAATCTCAACAGCATGTTAGATTTTCTTCCCAACCAGCACAGAGTGCACCCCCACGTTCTATGGGTAGGGGGTTCGATCGTACGGGATATTCGGAAACTGGTCAGAGCTCTAGGGCGGCAGGGTCACAGATGGGCAGGGGTTTGAGACAGTCGAGGCCACCTTTGCCTCGGTGTTCTCGCTGTGGTAGGTCCCATCCTAGGGAATGTCGTTGGACTACAGGTGCGTGTTTTTCTTGCGGCAGTCAGGGTCATACTATGAGGGAGTGTCCCTTTAGAGGTAGTGCCAGTGGTATGGCACAACCTACTGGGTCCGTTGCTGGTTCATCTTCTTCTGTGGCTATGCGCCCTACGGGGCAGGGTATTCAGGCGCCAGCAGGCCGTGGTAGAGGTCGTGGTAGAGCTCCCAGTTCTAGCGGTCCCTCGAACCGCATATATGCTTTGACTAGTAGGCAGGATCAGGAGGCGTCACCTAATGTGATCACAGGTATATTATCACTATTCTCCCGAAGTGTGTATGCATTGATAGACCCAGGTTCTACCTTATCATTTATATCCCCGTTCGTTGCTAGTAGGATCGGAATAGAGTCTGAGTTGATAGAATCATTTGAGGTAGCTACACCTGTAGGAGATTCTGTCATAGCTACGCGAGTATATAAGAATTGTTCAGTGGTTATATGTAGTCGTCGTACCGTAGCAGATCTAATAGAGTTAAATATGATTGAGTTTGATATTATCATGGGCATGGATTGGTTGGCTGCTTGTTATGCTAATGTTGATTGCAGAGAAAAGATAGTTCGATTTCAATTTCCAGGGGAACCGATTATAGAGTGGAAGGGGAGTACAGTATCGCCGAAAGGTAATTTTATTTCATACCTTAAGGCCAGGAAGATGGTTAGAAAAGGCTATATTTATCATCTGGTTTGGGTGCATGACATAAAGGCAGAGGCACCGACTCTTCAATCAGTCCCGGTAGTTAAGGAATTTCCCGATGTATTCCCAGAGGAACTTCCAGGCCTTCCTCCAGAACGAGAGATAGAGTTTACTATAGATGTACTGCCAGATACCCAACCTATATCTATACCTCCTTATAGAATGGCACCTGCTGAGTTGAAAGAGTTGAAAGAGCAATTGAGAGATTTGCTAAAAAAGGGCTTCATCAGGCCTAGTACGTCACCTTGGGGAGCATCGGTACTGTTTGTGAGGAAGAAGGATGGGTCTCTGCGGATGTGTATTGATTATAGGCAGCTGAACAAAGTAACCGTAAAGAACAGGTATCCCCTCCCAAGGATTGACGATCTATTTGATCAGTTGCAGGGTGCTAAGTGTTTTTCAAAGATAGACTTGCGGTCAGGTTATCATCAAGTGCGGGTAAGGGAGGTAGATATTCCAAAGACGGCATTTCGGACACTATACGGGCATTATGAGTTTAGAGTGCTGTCTTTTGGGATGACTAATGCTCCAGCGGTGTTTATGGATTTAATGAACCGGGTGTTTAAACCATTCCTTGATATGTTTGTTATTGTATTTATACACGATAATCTGGTCTATTCACGTTCAGAAGAGGAGCATGCAGACCATTTAAGGACAGTACTTAGGGTGCTTCAGCACCAGAAGTTGTATGCTAAGTTCTCCAAGTGCGAGTTCTGGTTGACTTCAGTGGCATTCTTGGGGCATATTATTGGAGCTGATGGTATTCGGGTAGACACGCAGAAGATTGAGGCGGTAAAGACTTGGCCCAGACCTACGACACCTACTGAGGTACGCAGCTTTCTGGGGTTAGCAGGATATTATAGGAGATTCGTAGAAAAGTTTGCCTCAATTTCAGCACCTTTGACAAGGCTAACTCAAAAGGCAGCCAAGTTCCAGTGGACTGATGCTTGTGAGCGAAGGTTCCAGCTATTGAAAGACAAATTGACTACAGCTCTAGTCCTAACTCTTCCGGAGGGACCAGACGGCTATGTTATTTATTGTGATGCTTCGGGTGTTGGGCTAGGATATGTATTGATGCAGCATGGCAAAGTTATAGCCTATGCCTCCCGACAGCTTAGGAAGCATGAAAAAGAATTATCCTACTCACGATATGGAGTTAGCAGTCGTGGTTCATGCCTTGAAGATATGGAGGCATTATTTATGTGGTGTCCATGTGGACATCTATACAGATCATAAGAGTCTCCAATATATCTTTAAACAGAAGGAATTGAACTTACGACAGAGACGGTGGTTAGAGTTGCTAAAGGATTATGATGTTGATATTTTATATCATCCAAGGAAAACAAATGTTGTAGCAGATGCTCTCAGCCGTAAGTCCATGGGTACCTTGACAGATGTACAACCAAAAAAGAGGGAGATGGTTCGGGAGATTCAGCGGCTATCCAGCCTTGGAGTTCGTCTGGCTAATTCAGAAGATAGTGGAGTTTCTATTCGAGAGGTTGCTGAGTCCTCAATCATAGATGAGGTAAAGAGACACCAGTACGAGGACCCTATTCTGGCACAGTATAGAGATGCAACTCTTCAAAAGAAAAATACCCCATTTAAGGTTACACCTGACGGAGTGTTACGATATGAAGGCAGATTGTGTGTACCTGATATTGCGGGGCTACGACGGCAGGTTATGGGAGAGGCACACTCTGCCCGTTATTCTATTCACCCAGGGTCAACGAAAATGTATCATGACCTCACATGCTTATACTGATGGGATGGCATGAAAAAGGACATAGCGGAATTTGTTGCTCAGTGCTCGAATTGTCAACAAGTCAAGATCGAACATCAAAAGCCTGGTGGATTATTACAGGAGATAGAGATCCTGACTTGGAAAAGGGAGATGATTAATATGGACTTCATTACAAGCTTACCTCGCACTCAACGGAAGTATGACTCTATATGGGTTATTGTAGATAGGCTGACGAAATCAGCCCATTTGCTTCCAATTAGGACTAGTTATTAGCTGAAGATTATGCGAGGTTATATGTCAGGGAGATAGTGAGACTTCATGGGGTTCCCACGTCCATTATATCAGACAGAAGAGCTCAATTTACAGCCAACTTTTGGAGATCGTTTCAGAAGGGATTGGGGACACAGGTGAACCTTAGCACATCATTTCACCCTCAGACTGATGGGCAGGCTGAGCGTACTATTCAGACATTAGAAGATATGTTGCGGGCCTGTATTATTGACTTCAAAGGTAGCTGGGATGACCACTTGCCGCTCATTGAGTTTGCCTATAATAATAGCTACCATTCTAGTATCCACATGGCACCGTACGAGGCCTTATATGGGAGGAAGTGCAGGTCACCTATTGGTTGGTTTGATGTTGGCAAGAATAAGTTAATAGGCCCGGATATGATTTAGCAAGCTGTTGACAAGGTGAAGCTTATTCAGGAAAGATTATTAGCATTCCAGAGTCGACAGAAGTCATATGCAGATAATCGGCGTCGAGATTTGGAGTTTCAGATTGGTGACTGGGTATTCCTGAAGGTATCACCCATGAAGGGTGTGATGAGATTCGGCAGGAAAGGGAAGCTCAGTCCGAGATACATTGGGCCTTATCAGATTGTTCATAGGATAGGCAAGGTTGCCTATGAGTTGGATCTACCATCTGATTTGGAGGCGGTACATCCAGTCTTTCATGTATCGATGCTATGTAAATGTATTGGAGATCCTCCTAGAGTATGCCCTGTAGATGATGTTCAGGTAACAGAGGAGTTGTCATATGAGGAGAAACCCGTAGCTATACTTGATCGCCAGGTTAGAAGGTTACGTACTAAGGATGTGGCTTCCGTCAAAGTGTTGTGGCGAAATGATACTAGGGAGGAGATGACTTGGGAAGCGGAAGACGAAATGAAGAATAAGTATCCTTACTTGTTCCCCGTACATGTAGGTAATTCAATTCCTAGATTGACTATATTGATTGATAAACGAGATTATGTAGTAAGTTGTGACTCTGTGAGGTATCTGTAAGTTACGGAATGCAGGTTGATAGGTATAACTGTTAGGAAGACCTCGCGGGATTTTTTTTTGTAAAACGCTAACTTAGCATTCGAGGACGAATGTTCCTAAGGGGGAAGGATGTTACGCCTCGTATTTTTTATACGTAGTGCGCGTCATGAGCTAGTCGATGTATGTCCGGGGAATGAGATTTTATTTTAAGTTCCAAGTGATTAAAGAAATATTAGGCAAGGATGTTAATTCCAAATGTGATATTAAGTATGATAGTGGCTGATGTAGTGTCATTAGCATTAGTGGGGAATTAATTAGTGACCTTAGTGGGGAACATTAGTGGGGGAGTAATTAGTGAATGATTAGGATTAAATTAATCAAGTGGACCCCACCACTCAAGGCAAATGCATGATAGTGGCTGATGTAGTGTCATTAGCATTAGTGGGGAATTAATTAGTGGCCTTAGTGGGGAACATTAGTGTGGGAGTAATTAGTGGATGATTAGGATTAAATTAATCAAGTGGACCCCACCACTCAAGGCAAATGCACTCTCGGCCAGCCCATGTTTTAAGCAAAAACAAATTTGCAAACACTTGGTAGATGAAATGCTCTAGGAGTCTAGCAATTCCCTTGTGGTATAGATTAATTGTAGAAGACAACGCAGTCTTGAAACGAGACTTGAAGCTCTCGGCCAGCAACTACAAAAGAATTTGGTTAGTAATCTCTTTGCTTGGTGTTAATTTCTTAGAATGTTATTGTTAATTAACCATTAATGTTAAGAAGGGGGAGTGACCAGTAGCTTAGGAAATTTGTTTTAGTTATTAAATGTGCTAAGTATGAACGGAAACCATAATCGGATTATTAGTGGTGTCGTGTTAGGGATTGGGCTGTTTTGATTAAAGCAACATGCAGGAAATTCTATTTTGGCATTATGCATATGTTAATGTGATTATGGGTATATACTCCAAGGGATGAATACGATAAGGTAGATGTGTTGCAAAATTATTAAACGAGTTATCGCTCGATGTATCGTTATTTCGTTAATACGGTTGCCGAGACGGAACTGTTTTGGGGAGGGGGGCTGTTTAATATGGTTCGTTGGATTATATGTGTTATTGGTATTGCTGTGGATAATTTGAGTTGTTGTCGGATTGGGACGAAGTAAGGAAAATAAGGGAAGTGCTGCCGGATTTTCGTTAGATTATTAGCTAGCTTACAATAAGTAGTAAGGCACGACGTCTATCTAATTGCGGCACGATTGTTGCTTGTTATAGATTAATAGACTGGGCAGTAAATATTGGACGTGCGGCTCGACTATACGGTATGTAACACTATCCTTTCTTTCTTTGTTTGGCATGACTCTTAAAAATGAGCGAATGACGGACAGGTTTGATACTTACTTCTAGAGCGTCTAGGTGACGTATATTCTTGCTTACACAAACTATTCCTCTATATATCGGCTATGTCTAAGGCTATGGTGATTTCTCATATCTATGGTAGTGCTTCTTAGAGTCGTTGAGATTTTACGTTTCCATATCGTCTTAAAGGTTTGTAATCTTGATAAAACGTTAATCATTGGTAATACTCCTTGCTGGTTCACGTTGATTGTTCTATTGAGTTATAAGAAATGATTTTAAATGTATATGGTTGCTCATAATGTTCTGCTCGTGCATAGAGTCATTTATCATTTCACCGAGTCCCGGGCCGAGTAATGTTCGTGCGGAGTTTCTTGCATATGTCACCGAGTCCCTCACTAGAGGGCTGGGTATGTATATTATATATATGATTGGTGATGAGGATGGTTATAATGATGATGATGACGGAGATGATGTGATGACTATTTCACCGAGTCCCTCACTAGAGGGCCGGGTACGTATGATGTATATATATGATGATTATTTTGCCGAGTCCCTTACTAGGGAAGCTGGGCACCTTATATGTTAAAGATATGTATGATTTTCACTTATAAGGTTCATGTGTAGCGATATCTTGTTTCGACTTATCATGTTCGTATCCTGTCATCTTTACCTTATGCTTTACATACTCAGTACATTGTCCGTACTGACCCCCTTTCCTCGGGGGGGCTGCGTTTCATGCCCGCAGGTGTAGACGCACAGTTCGGTGATCCTCCCTCCTAGGATATCTACTCTGCCGATTGGGGGAGCTCCACTGTTCCGGAGCCGAGTCATTTTGGTACATAACTTCCTATGTAATCTTTTGCTTATCTATGGGTACGGCAGGGCCCTGTCCCATCGAGTTTCACTACTATACTCTTAGAGGTCTGCAGACATTATGTGGGTTGTATGTATGTTTTGGATAATGGTCTGGACATGGTTTGTTTGTGATGTCCGCGTGTACAGGGGCAGCCTTGTTAGCTTGTGTATGCTATTATGTTTTGGATAGTGCGGCCTTGTCGGCTCGCGTATGTTTTTATGGTTAAATGATTATGACTCCTTATGAGACAGATCCACTTTATATATATTGGCGTTGGGGTAGGTTTGATTTGATTAAATTCCATATTGTCTTAGTTTCAGTTGGTTATACTTAGCAGGTTTGTTTATCAGTGTCCAAAACGGGCACTAGTCATGGCCCATCGGGTTGGGTCATGACAAAAGTGGTATCAGAGAGATTCTTCCTCGGAAGTGTCTACAGACCGTGTCTAGTAGAGTCTTATTTATCGGTGTGTAGTGCACCACATCTATAAACAAGAACCTACAGTACATTTAGGATGTTATCCTTTCTTCATATTCTAGATCGTGCGATAGAGCTATATTAACAGGATAATCTCTCTCTAACGAATCCCTGTGTTTTCAGCTATGCCTCCAAAGAAAGCGACAGCCGCCCAGAAGGGCAAATCGGTAGCAGAAGGTACTAGTCAGACCCGGAGAGTTACTAGGGCCCATGTCCAGTCTATGCCTGGTATTGTGCTCCAGTCGGATAGCTCTGCTACACCGCCACCACCCCCCGAGGCCCCAGCACCTGAACCTCCAGCTTCTCAGCCAGGGGCGGAGGATAGGGCCATGAGAGATGCGGTTCAGTTGCTGACTAGATTAGTGGCAGGTCAGGCTCGCAGGCATGGACTAGGAGTTGATCAAGCGGACAGATCTGATAGCTTAAGGGCTCGTGACTTCTTAAGTTGTAATCCTCCAGAGTTCTTTGGGTCAAGGCCCCAGGATGATCCGCAAAAGTTTATTCGTCAGATGCAGCGTACATTGAGGATAATCAAGCCTTCGGAGACCGAGTCGGTTAAGTTGGCTACGTATCGTTTGTGGGATGTAGCTATTAATTGGTATGAGTCTTGGGAGTTATCTAGGGGTGAGGGTGCTCCTTCAGCGGTATGGGATGAATTTGTGGAGGCTTTCCAGGGCCATTTCCTGCCTCCAGAGATGAAGCGAGCTAGAGTCGATAGATTCTTTCGTTTGAGGCAGAAAGGCAAGAGCGTTCGAGAGTATAGCCTCGAGTTTGATTCATTGGCTAGGCATGCGCCTACTATTGTGGCTGATATGGCAGACGGGGTACATCGTTATGTGATGGGATTGGATCGTTATCTGATTGACGGTTGTATGGCAGTGACTCTTCAGCCAGGTATGGACATTGCTCGGGTGCAGGCATATGCACAGGGGGTAGAGGATCGGCACCGGGGACGTCAGCGAGATAGAGATTATAATAGAGGCCAGCATAAGAGGGCTAGATCAGCAGGTTATCCTGACGAGTTTCGAGGCGGGCAGTCTCAACAGCATGTTAGATTTTCTTCCCAGCCAGCACAGAGTGCACCCCCACGTTCTATGGGTAGGGGGTTCGATCGTACGGGATATTCGGAAACTGGTCAGAGCTCTAGGGCGGCAGGGTCACAGATGGGCAGGGGTTTGAGACAGTCGAGGCCACCTTTGCCTCGGTGTTCTCGCTGTGGTAGGTCCCATCCTAGGGAATGTCGTTGGACTACATGTGCGTGTTTTTCTTGCGGCAGTCAGGGTCATACTATGAGGGAGTGTCCCTTTAGAGGTAGTGCCAGTGGTATGGCACAACCTACTGGGTCCGTTGCTGGTTCATCTTCTTCTGTGGCTATGCGCCCTACGGGGCAGGGTATTCAGGCGCCAGCAGGCCGTGGTAGAGGTCGTGGTGGAGCTCCCAGTTCTAGCGGTCCCTCGAACCGCATATATGCTTTGACTAGTAGGCAGGATCAGGAGGCGTCACCTAATGTGATCACAGGTATATTATCACTATTCTCCCGAAGTGTGTATGCATTGATAGACCCAGGTTCTACCTTATCATTTATATCCCCGTTCGTTGCTAGTAGGATCGGAATAGAGTCTGAGTTGATAGAATCATTTGAGGTAGCTACACCTGTAGGAGATTCTGTCATAGCTACGCGAGTATATAAGAATTGTTCAGTGGTTATATGTAGTCGTCGTACCGTAGCAGATCTAATAGAGTTAAATATGATTGAGTTTGATATTATCATGGGCATAGATTGGTTGGCTGCTTGTTATGCTAATGTTGATTGCAGAGAAAAGATAGTTCGATTTCAATTTCCAGGGGAACCGATTATAGAGTGGAAGGGGAGTACAGTATCGCCGAAAGGTAATTTTATTTCATACCTTAAGGCCAGGAAGATGGTTAGAAAAGGCTATATTTATCATCTGGTTTGGGTGCATGACATAAAGGCAGAGGCACCGACTCTTCAATCAGTCCCGGTAGTTAAGGAATTTCCCGATGTATTCCCAGAGGAACTTCCAGGCCTTCCTCCAGAACGAGAGATAGAGTTTACTATAGATGTACTGCCAGATACCCAACCTATATCTATACCTCCTTATAGAATGGCACCTGCTGAGTTGAAAGAGTTGAAAGAGCAATTGAGAGATTTGCTAAAAAAGGGCTTCATCAGGCCTAGTACGTCACCTTGGGGAGCATCGGTACTGTTTGTGAGGAAGAAGGATGGGTCTCTGCGGATGTGTATTGATTATAGGCAGCTAAACAAAGTAACCGTAAAGAACAGGTATCCCCTCCCAAGGATTGACGATCTATTTGATCAGTTGCAGGGTGCTAAGTGTTTTTCAAAGATAGACTTGCGGTAAGGTTATCATCAGGTGCGGGTAAGGGAGGTAGATATTCCAAAGACGGCATTCCGGACACGATACGGGCATTATGAGTTTAGAGTGCTGTCTTTTGGGATGACTAATGCTCCAGCGGTGTTTATAGATTTAATGAACCGGGTGTTTAAACCATTCCTTGATATGTTTGTTATTGTATTTATACACGATAATCTGGTCTATTCACGTTCAGAAGAGGAGCATGCAGACCATTTAAGGACAGTACTTAGGGTGCTTCAGCACCAGAAGTTGTATGCTAAGTTCTCCAAGTACGAGTTCTGGTTGACTTCAGTGGCATTCTTGGGGCATATTATTGGAGCTGATGGTATTCGGGTAGACACGCAGAAGATTGAGGCGGTAAAGACTTGGCCCAGACCTATGACACCTACTGAGGTACGCAGCTTTCTGGGGTTAGCAGGATATTATAGGAGATTCGTAGAAAAGTTTGCCTCAATTTCAGCACCTTTGACAAGGCTAACTCAAAAGGCAGCCAAGTTCTAGTGGACTGATGCTTGTGAGCGAAGGTTCCAGCTATTGAAAGACAAATTGACTACAGCTCTAGTCCTAACTCTTCCGGAGGGACCAGACGGCTATGTTATTTATTGTGATGCTTCGGGTGTTGGGCTAGGATATGTATTGATGCAGCATGGCAAAGTTATAGCCTATGCCTCCCGACAGCTTAGAAAGCATGAAAAAGAATTATCCTACTCACGATCTGGAGTTAGCAGTCGTGGTTCATGCCTTGAAGATATGGAGGCATTATTTATGTGGTGTCCATGTGGACATCTATACAGATCATAAGAGTCTCAAATATATCTTTAAACAGAAGGAATTGAACTTACGACAGAGACGGTGGTTACAGTTGCTAAAGGATTATGATGTTGATATTTTATATCATCCAGGGAAAACAAATGTTGTAGCAGATGCTCTCAGTCGTAAGTCCATGGGTACCTTGACAGATGTACAACCAAAAAGGAGGGAGATGGTTCGGGAGATTCAGCGGCTATCCAGCCTTGGAGTTCGTCTGGCTAATTCAGAAGATAGTGGAGTTTCTATTCGAGAGGTTGCTGAGTCCTCAATCATAGATGAGGTAAAGAGACACCAGTACGAGGACCCTATTCTGGCACAGTATAGAGATGCAACTCTTCAAAAGAAAAATACCCCATTTAAGGTTACACCTGACGGAGTGTTACGATATGAAGGCAGATTGTGTGTACCTGATATTGCGGGGCTACGACGGCAGGTTATGGGAGAGGCACACTCTGCCCGTTATTCTATTCACCCAGGTTCAAAGAAAATGTATCATGACCTCAGATGCTTATACTGGTGGGATGGCATGAAAAAGGACATAGCGGAATTTGTTGCTCAGTGCCCGAATTGTCAACAAGTCAAGATCGAACATCAAAAGCCTGGTGGATTATTACAGGAGATAGAGATCCTGACTTGGAAATGGGAGATGATTAATATGGACTTCATTACAGGCTTACCTCGCACTCAACGGAAGTATGACTCTATATGGGTTATTGTAGATAGGCTGACGAAATCAGCCCATTTGCTTCTAATCAGGACTAGTTATTAGCTGAAGATTATGCGAGGTTATATGTCAGGGAGATAGTGAGACTTCATGGGGTTCCCACGTCCATTATATCAGACAGAGGAGCTCAATTTATAGCCAACTTTTGGAGATCGTTTCAGAAGGGATTGGGGACACAGGTGAACCTTAGCACATCATTTCACCCTCAGACTGATGGGCAGGCTGAGCGTACTATTCAGACATTAGAAGATATGTTGCGGGCCTGTATTATTGACTTCAAAGGTAGCTGGGATGACCACTTGCCGCTCATTGAGTTTGCCTATAATAATAGCTACCATTCTAGTATCCAGATGGCACCGTACGAGGCCTTATATGGGAGGAAGTGCAGGTCACCTATTGGTTGGTTTGATGTTGGCAAGAATAAGTTAATAGGCCCAGATATGATTCAGCAAGCTGTTGACAAGGTGAAGCTTATTCAGGAAAGATTATTAGCATCCCAGAGTCGACAGAAGTCATATGCAGATAATTGGCGTTGAGATTTGGAGTTTCAGATTGGTGACTGGGTATTCATGAAGGTATCACCCATGAAGGGTGTGATGAGATTCGGCAGGAAAGGGAAGCTCAGTCCAAGATACATTGGGCCTTATCAGATTGTTCATAGGATAGGCAAGGTTGCCTATGAGTTGGATCTACCATCTGATTTGGAGGCGGTACATCCAGTCTTTCATGTATAGATGCTATGTAAATGTATTGGTGATCCTCCTAGAGTATGCCCTGTAGATGATGTTCAGGTAACAGAGGAGTTGTCATATGAGGAGAAACCCGTAGCTATACTTGATCGCCAGGTTAGAAGGTTACGTACTAAGGATGTGGCTTCCGTCAAAGTGTTGTGGCAAAATGATACTAGGGAGGAGATGACTTGGGAAGCGGAAGACGAAATGAAGAATAAGTATCCTTACTTGTTCCCCATACATGTAGGTAATTCAATTCCTAGATTGACTATATTGATTGATAAACGAGATTATGTAGTAAGTTGTGACTCTGTGAGGTATCTGTAAGTTACGGAATGCAGGTTGATAGGTATAACTGTTAGGAAGACCTCGCGGGATTTGTTTTTTTTAAAACGCTAACTTAGCATTCGAGGACGAATGTTCCTAAGGGGGAAGGATGTTACGCCTCGTATTTTTTATACGTAGTGCGCGTCATGAGCTAGTCGATGTATGTCCGGGGAATGAGATTTTATTTTAAGTTCCAAGTGATTAAAGAAATATTAGGCAAGGATGTTAATTCCAAATGTGATATTAAGTATGATAGTGGCTGATGTAGTGTCATTAGCATTAGTGGGGAATTAATTAGTGGCCTTAGTGGGGAACATTAGTGGGGGAGTAATTAGTGAATGATTAGGATTAAATTAATCAAGTGGACCCCACCACTCAAGGCAAATGCATGATAGTGGCTGATGTAGTGTCATTAGCATTAGTGGGGAATTAATTAGTGGCCTTAGTGGGGAACATTAGTGGGGGAGTAATTAGTGGATGATTAGGATTAAATTAATCAAGTGGACCCCACCACTCAAGGCAAATGCACTCTCGGCCAGCCCATGTTTTAAGCAAAAACAAATTTGCAAACACTTGGTAGATGAAATGCTCTAGGAGTCTAGCAATTCCCTTGTGGTATAGATTAATCGTAGAAGACAACGCAGTCTTGAAACGAGACTTGAAGCTCTCGGCCAGCAACTACAAAAGAATTTGGTTAGTAATCTCTTTGCTTGGTGTTAATTTCTTAGAATGCTATTGTTAATTAACCATTAATGTTAAGAAGGGGGAGTGACCAGTAGCTTAGGAAATTTGTTTTAGTTATTAAATGTGCTAAGTATGAACGGAAACCATAATCGGATTATTAGTGGTGTCGTGTTAGGGATTGGGCTGTTTTGATTAAAGCAACATGCGGGAAATTCTGTTTTGGCATTATGCATATGTTAATGTGATTATGGGTATATACTCCAAGGGATGAATACGATAAGGTAGATGTGTTGCAAAATTATAAAACGAGTTATTGCTCGGTGTGTCGTTGTTTCGTTAATACGGTTGCCGAGACGGAACTATTTTAGGGAGGGGGCTGTTTAATATGATTTGTTGGATTATATGTGTTATTGGTATTGCTGTGGATAATTTGAGTTGTTGTCGGATTGGGACGAAGTAAGGAAAATAGAGGAAGTGCTGCCGGATTTTCGTTAGATTATTAGCTAGCTTACAATAAGTAGTAAAGCGCGACGTCTATCTAATTGCGGCACGATTATTGCTTGTTATAGATTAATAGACTAGGCAGTAAATATTGGACGTGCGGCTCGACTATACGGTATGTAACGCTATCCTTTCTTTCTTTGTTTGGCATGACTCTTAAAAATGAGCGAATGACGGACAGGTTTGATACTTACTTCTAGAGCGTCTAGGTGACGTATATTCTTGCTTACACAAACTATTCCTCTATATATCGGCTATGTCTAAGGCTATGGTGATTTCTCATATCTATGGTAGTGCTTCTTAGAGTCATTGAGATTTTACGTTTTCATATCGTGTTAAAGGTTCGTAATCTTGATAAAACGTTAATCTTTGGTAATACTCCTTGTTGGTTCACGTTGATTGTTCTATTGAGTTATAAGAAATGATTTTAATTGCATATGGTTGCTCATAATGTTCTGCTCGTGCATAGAGTCATTTATCATTTCACCGAGTCCCTGGCCGAGTAATGTTCGTGCGGAGTTTCTTGCATATGTCACCGAGTCCCTCACTATAGGGCCGGGTATGTATATTATATATATGATTGGTGATGAGGATGGTTATAATGATGATGATGACGGAGATGATGTGATGACTATTTCACCGAGTCCCTCACTAGAGGGTCGGGTACGTATGATGTATATATATGATGATTATTTTGCCGAGTCCCTTACTAGGGAAGCTGGGCACCTTATATGTTAAAGATATGTATGATTTTTACTTATAAGGTTCATGTGTAGCGATATCTTGTTTCGACTTATCATGTTGGTATCCTGTCATCTTTACCTTATGCTTTACATACTCAGTACATTGTCCGTACTGACCCCCCTTTCCTCGGGGGGGCTGCGTTTCATGCCCGCAGGTGTAGACGCACAGTTCGGTGATACTCCCGCCTAGGATATCTACTCTGCCGATTGGGGGAGCTCCACTATTTCGGAGCCCAGTCATTTTGGTACATAACTTTCTATGTAATCTTTTGCTTATCTATGGGTACGGCGGGGCCCTATCCCGTCGAGTTTCACTACTATACTCTTAGAGGTCTGCAGATATTATGTGGGTTGTATGTATGTTTTGGATAATGGTCTGGACATGATTTGTTTGTGATGTCCGCGTGTACAGGGGCAGCCTTGTCGGCTTGTATATGTTATTATGCTTTGGATAGTGTGGCCTTGTCGGCTCGCGTATTTTGTTACGGTTAAATGATTATCACTCCTTATGAGACAGATCCACTTTATATATATTGGCGTTGGGGTAGGTTTGATTTTATTAAATTCCATATTGTCTTAGTTTCAGTTGGTTATACTTAGCAGGTTTGTTTATGAGTGTCCAAAACGGGCACTAGTCACGGCCCATCGGATTGGGTCGTGACATTCAATCCCCCACAAGCTCATTATTTTTCTTTTAATTTATCTCTTAACTCTCTCACCTATCCAAGAGGTTGTGGGTTCAATCACCATTCACCTCATTTTATATTTCTCCTTTATTTTTCTCCTAACTCTCTCATCTATTCAAGAGGTTGTGGGTTCAATCCCTACTCTCCACATTTATTTTTCTCCTTTATTTTTTTCCTAACTCTCTCATCCATTCAAGAGGTTGTGGGTTCAATCCCCATTCTCCACATTTATTTTTCTCCTTTATTTTTCTCCTAACTCTCTCATCCATTCAAGAGGTTGGGGGTTCAATTCCCACTCTCCACATTTATTTTTTTCCTTTATTTTTCTACTAACTCTCTCATCCATTCAAGAGGTTGGGGGTTCAATCCCCACTCTCCACATTTATTTTTCCTTTCATTTTTTTATTAAATTTTTATGTAATTTACATTTGGTGAGGTCTTGGGTTCAATTCCCAATGACCTCACAATTTTTAAATTTTTTTAAAAATTAATCATTTTGGCCGAGACTACAAATTTCCAGCAAGCTGGAAATTTGCTCTCTTCCAATCCCTTTTTCTCTCATTCTTTTGTTGATTTTTTGTAGCATTTTGAGTGACATTCAGTCAGCCAACTTAAACTTTTATGAACATCAAGTTTTTTGCATTTTTACACACGCAAAACACAACATTTAACACACAAATTTTAGGCAGCAAACATAGTCAAATTTTCAGTACAAACATACTCAAAACAGTCAACTTAATACATTTTTCCGGAATATATTTTTCATCCTTTACATGATTTGTTACCACAGATTCAACACATAATCACAACCAGACCTAACATTATCTACCAGAAGACATACCAACGCATGATTTGAATCGTTCAGAGGATCTAATGACAGGGGCATGCAACGGGGACAACCATAGTCTTTCAATCGTGATTTAAACTGAACCTTAAGGGTCTCTTGGGAAAGGGACCAAGAGAGAAGAAAACTCATACCTTAATGTCGTTCAAAACTTGTTTAAATGCTGCCAATTTACCATGAAACCAAGCCTCACCACCTAAACTTCAAGCACAATTCCGTCAAGAACTTGTTGTTGATTTTCGTTTTTAGCTTAGTTTTTCATTTGAGTTTTTGTGTGTAAGTTCTTCAAGAGTTAAGAACTATTATTTTTAGTTATTTTAATGATAAAAAACGTGAGAATGAGAGTGAGAGACGTGAGAATGAGAGGATTAGAATTATGATTATGATTAGGATAGTTAGGTGGAGACTAAGTCAAACTAGGACTCCTCATTATTTATTAATTTTATTGTTATTATTTTTTTATTAAAAATCTGATTTTTTCCTTACTTAAATAAGCTTTTTAAATATTAATTAATTCAACTAATTCACTTAATAAAATTAAATCAATTTAATCCTTGCTTCCACCAAGGCTCGAACCCGGGTGGAGCTAGATTTTGCTTAAAGGATAAATTTCGGCCACCTCTACCCAAATTGCCCCTTAATCATATAAATTAATTAATTAATTAATTATTTAGGGTAATTACAATACTACCCTTAGCCTGGAAAAGACCATTTTACCCCTAGACCCTCCAAACTTAAGATTAGCCCTTTTTAAATCCGGTTAAGACTCATCCGGGTAAATCTTCATATTCGGGTGCCCTACATGGTTGGACCCAACCTTTCCTAGCTCAACTAACTCACAAAGTTAGTTGGCTTGGCTGTTGCAGAGGTTCAGAGGTCTGGTTCTACGTGCATCAATCCGTGTGAACCCGGTCTAATCGTAGGCATTCCAGACACATTAAGCATTACTTAGCATATCCATTTTTAGGGTTGTTACATTATCCCCCCCCCCCTTAGAAACATTCGTCCCCGAATGACACTACTCTTTACTAGCAATAAGTAAGTAATCTATAGAACGTATGCATACATAGGTAATTCAATACTCTTCATTGGTGAATATCTGATTCACCTATTAACATGATGGTGCACATCCTTGAAACCTACTAATAGCTTCACATTAATAGACTAAGGAACTCTTTCCGAAACTAGTCTCATCAAAGCATACAACATTAGTAAACATATAAGTCATACAAATCAGCAACCAACATGATGACTCAAACATATTAACCTCATAGTAGTGCATAAACACCATACACAGTCAAATACATGAAAGACTAATTAAGGCTACGCACCTGAGACTTCACCAGAAGTGCCTTCCCCTGCACCCCTAGACTTGAGTGCGAAGAATCGTTGCCTCTTTGGAGCCTCTTCACTTGGACCATTAGGCTGAACTCTCTCCTTCCCTTGTTCTTGACTTCTCCTATTTGGACAATCCTTCACCATGTGACCCGGTTTGCCACAACTATAACAAGCGTTAGAGCCCATCATACACTCTCCTCCATGCATTTTGTCACACTTCCTACAAGGTGGCCTCTCCTAAGGTGTATCTACTTCATTGTTTCTCTTAACTCTGGACTCGGAATCCCTATCACAGCGGCCCTTGGATGAACTTGACTCCCCTTGGTGGGAGATTCCCTTCTTAAACCTGGGCTTATCCCTGATTTCAGTACTACTCTTCCTTGAAAAATTCTCCTCAGCTTGCCTTGATCTGTTCCCTGCCCTACTGTGCTTCCTCTTCCTTCTTTCCTCCACTTGCTGGACATGGACCATAAGCCTGGAAAGGTCCATGCTGTCATGCAGCATAGCTGCCCTACACTCCTCCTCGAGATCCTCACCAATCTCTGTCAAGAATCTATTCATCTCGTCTCTGCTGTTAGACACAAGGGAAGTGGCATACCTGGATAATTTCACAAACTTTAGGCAATACTCTGTGACTATCATCGATCCGTGTTTAAGGTTGATAAACTCCTCAACCTTGGCCTCCCTCATCTCACGGGGAAAAAAACTCTCTAGGAAGGTTGTCTTAAACAGCTCCCACGTGATCGGAACTCCGCCCGAAGCTTGGACATCCTGCCACATCTTGCACCAAGACTGTGCAACATCCTTGATCTGGTAGGAAGCCAGCTCAGCCTTCTCAGTATCTGTGGCCCGCATGTCTACCAAGATATTATGTAGCTCATCCATAAACTCCTGGGGATCCTTTGAAGTCTTGGACCCTGTGAAAATTAGAGGATTCATCCTCGTAAAATCCCGTAGTCTGTCTGCTATGCTACGTATGGGTAGGTTCTCCCGCTGAACATCTTGTTTGTTGTCCTGGGACATCATAGCCTGGGCCTGCATAGTAATGGCTTGAGCCATCTGAACCAGAGCGGTCCGCACCTCCGCATCAGTCAACCTAACTAGGTTAACTGGCATGGCCACTCCTTCAGCTGGTGCCTGGGGTGGAACTTGATTACCCCCAGCAGCTGCTCCTCCTCTCCCCTGACCAGCGTTCCTTCTAGTGTTCATTTTCTGAAAAGAAATAAGAATTGATGTTAGACACGCTCATAACACCAAGAAATCAGACATTAGCAAAAGACACGATAAGATCAGAAGAAGGGAATTTTTCCTACGCATCATGCAGTCTCTAATTCAGGATAGTGGTGCACTTCACTACCATGACTTAGAAACTACTCAATGTGGTTGATGTGAACTTATTATCCTCGAAATTTAACCAAGTGCTCTGATACCAACTTTATCACGACCGGAGTCTAGACCCCAGACGAGATCGGCGTCGTTGACCTCTCAGAGGTCGTAGACAAGCCTACATACGTCATTGTTACTTCATCTAGGTTAATTTTAGCAGAAAATTTGAACTTTTTGTTACTTAACATTCATATAAGACCTTCTACTTAAACTCATAAACGTTCACAATCAACCATCTACTATTAAGATCATCAAATGAAGGAAATAGTTCAATACTGCATTAAGTGTATACTTGACAAAATGGAACCAATACAATGTCTGAAATAAGATGAGAAAGAAACGCTAGTGGAACATACTCCACTAACTCAAACCTATAGCTAAGCTAGAATATAATGGGAAAGCGTCCTCGAAAGCATGAGGGCCTACCAAATATGGATGAATGCTCCACGTCCGGATAGCTTCAGCGTCGACCTGTAAGCTCTAACGTCCACCTGTGCCTGCACCTAAAAATGTAGAGTTGTATGTGATTAGTACACATTTGTACTAAGTATGGGTATATGCAAGCACACACTAAGGACATGCATGAGTAAGAATAACTCTTTCCATAAGTCAGTGGACTTGCCAAATTTGGATTAGGAAAGTCAGTGGACTTGCCAAATTTGGATTGGGAAAGTCATACCATGAGAGTTACATGCATCATCATACTTATCATTTTGCAAGTAGCACATAACGTATTGCATATATCATATCATGTAGTTCACATCATTCTTTCATATGCCATGAGACCTTGGAATCATGGAATTGACATTAGGACTTCCCAAAATTAGGTCTCAACATATGGGACCTTAACTAGGGAGCCTTATTTAGAAAATACAGAGTCTTCTTCATTCATTCATACATACTTAATTTTCGTTTATTCACATACTAGTGCAATCACTAGTCATACCTAGGATTTAGTTTAAGACTCTCATCGGGTTTGCTGTGCAATGACCAAGAATAACCTAGTGTCATTACTTAAGTCTAGCTCACCTCTTGATTATCCTATCCTAACACCTTTGATATCATTCATTTTATTATGTGCATTCGTTGAGGCTGGCCTCATTCTTTCTTTAGAAAATTTAACCTTAACCGACATAGATCATGTGAGCATCATGAAATCCAGTGTGTAATCCCCACACGAAAAAGAGGTGGAATCACCGGCCAAAGTGAACCAAAATATGCTAGCGTATATAGGGAGCCGAACCATGTTAGATCCCTATATTGGCAGTACAGGTTCAAAGACTAGGAGATATAAGGAGACACATACCCGGCATGCCGGACAGTCTCATCTCATGAGAGGTACGTGAACCTCCGCCCTTCCCATAGAAAGGCATCACCGCTCATAACTAGCCTATTGGTGCTCAGGATAATGTTCCATTACATTCAACTCATACATCATGGAAGCTGGCTTCTAGCATGAGGACATCATAGCTCATTAGATGATTTCTCATCTCATCATTAGTATTTAGTATGCACTAACTTCAATATTTTCATTAGAGTGTTCATAGAGATTGGTCTCTTCATTAGCTTTACACTCTCATAGGTGAGTACGTTTTGGTAACATTTACTTAGGCTCATTTGAGATTGCTCTCATCTTTCACATTAGCCTCTTATCATATTGTCACCTCATTCATTAACTTTAACACATTTGCTTTTCATAATTACTCACCCCTTCACGTGAATGTTCATTTCATCATATGCCAATGCACTTGGCCATTTAGTGTGTTTCACACTCTTACTTAACCCTTCTATGGTTACGTCATTTTATCACATACATCTTAGGCTCACCTACTTTTAAACGTATGCTAGACTTATGAGTCCACACATACAAGCCATGAGTCTTCATTCATAGTTTGTCTAAGTGATTCATGTTTACCCAAGATTATGTGGTACAAGACTTATGCATCTTGTAGATATGTCAAGATATTGATTTTGATCTTTAGAGGCAGCATTCATTAAATATTTACTTACGTATGACTTATGTGTCAATACGGAATTGGGCAAGGGAACCAGATATTGAATCCCTTGGACAACACTTAATATTATTTTAAACTTGATAATTGCATTTTTCAGATTTGGGGGACCCTAGTTCGATTCCCATCAACCCCATAATATTTCTTTCTTATTCTCCTCTCCTTTTTCGTTTTAAGGCAAGGAGGTTGTGGGTTCAATCCCCCACAAGCTCATTATTTTTCTTTTAATTTATCTCTTAACTTTCTCACCTATCCAAGAGGTTGTGGGTTGAATCCCCATTCACCTTATTTTATATTTCTCCTTTATTTTTCTCCCAACTCTCTCATCTATTCAAGAGGTTGTGGGTTCAATCACCACTCTCCACATTTATTTTTCTCCTTTATTTTTCTCCTAACTCTATCATCCATTCAAGAGGTTGGGGGTTCAATCCCCACTCTCCACATTTATTTTTCTCCTTTATTTTTGTCCTAACTCTCTCATCCATTCAAGAGGTTGGGGTTCAATTCTCACTCTCCACATTTATTTTTTTCCTTTATTTTTATCGTAACTCTCTCATCCATTCAAGAGGTTGGGGGTTCAATCCCCACTCTCCACATTTATTTTTCCTTTCATTTTTTATGAAATTTTATGTAATTTACATTTGCTGAGGTCTTGGGTTCAATTCCCAATGACCTCACAATTTTTAAATTTTTTTAAAAATTAGTCATTTTTTCCGAGACTACAATGGTCTCTTCCAATCCCTTTTTCTCTCATTCTTTTGTTGATTATTTGTAGCATTTTGAGTGACATTCAGTCAGCCACCTTAACCTTTTATGAACATCACGTTTTTAGCATTTTTACACACGCAAAACACAATATTTAACATACAAATTTTAGGCAGCAAACATAGTCAAATTTTCAGCACACATACTCAAAACAGTCAACTTAATACATTTTTCCGGAATATATTTTTCATCCTTTACATGATTTATTACCACACATTCAACACATAATCACAACCAGCCCTAACATTATATACCAGAAGACATACCAACGCATGCTTTGAATCGTTCAGAGGATCTAATGAAATGGGCATGCAACGGGGACAACCTTAGTCTTTCAATCGTGATTTAAACTGAACCTTAAGGGTCTCTTGGGAAAGGGACCAAGAGAGAAGAAAACCCATACCTTAATGTCATTCAAAACTTTTTTAAATGCTGCGAATTTACCATGAAACCAAGCCTCACCACCTAAACTTCAAGCACAATCCCGTCAAGAACTTCTTGTTGATTTTCATTTTTCGCTTAGTTTTTCTTTTGAGTTTTTGTGTGTAAGTTCTTCAAGAGTTATGAACTATTATTTTCAGTTATTTTAATGATAAAAAACGTGAGAATGAGAGTGAGAGACGTGAGAATGAGAGTATTAGGATTATGATTAGGATTAGGAGAGTTAGGTGGAGACTAAGTCAAACTAGGACTCCTCATTATTTATTAATTTTATTATTATTATTTTATTATTAAATATATGATTTTTCCCTTACTTAAATCAGCTTTTTAAATATTAATTAATTCAACTAATTCACTTAATAAAATTAAATCAATTTAATCCTTGCTTCCACCAAGGCTCGAACCTGGGTGGAGCTACATTTTGCTTAAAGGGTCTATTTCGGCCACCTCTTCCCAAATTTCCGCTTAACCATATAAATTAATTCATTAATTAATTAATCAGGGTAATTACAATACTACCATTAGCCTGGAAAAGACTATTTTACCCCTAGACCATCCAAACTTAATATTAGCCCTTTTTATGTCCGATTAAGACTCATCCGGGTAAATCTTCATATTTGGGAGCCCTACATGGCTGGACCCAACCTTTCCTAGCTCAACTAACTCACCAAGTTAGTTGGCTTGGGTGTTGCAGAGGTTCAGAGGTCTAATTCTACGCGCATCAATCCGTGTGAACCCTGTCTAATCGTAGGCATTCCAGACACATTAAACATTTCTTAACATATCCATTTTTAGGGTTGTTACAAGAAGGCAGTCCACCTACGGAAGGCAATCGACATCCAGTTGCCTGGTCGACGCCCCGTAGGTGGTGGGCGTCATTTGATCCTTAGCCTAAGAAGCCAAGCTTCCATTTTCCAGGCTCTCACCCAATCAACGGTGGACAGCACAGTCCGTATGTGTACTGACGCCCCGTCGATGGTTCAGTCGTCTGTGAGCATGTGCCTGCATGCAGCTCACTGTTAAGTTAAGGGGTGATGTTGTAATTTCAGCCCACTTCCAAATAGATGTATTGGCGGTTTATTAAGGGTCTTTTGGGTTTTTAAGCATGTATATAAGTGTTTAACACTTAGAAGATTTCATACTTCAAAATCAAAAACCCTAAAATCCCTTAAGAATTCCCAAAGACTCCATTGAAGTACAAAATCAAGGAAGAGCTTGGGGTGTGACATTTTGAGTGGACATTCTTCATCAAAGTGAAGAATTATCTTCATTGAGGTATGTATTTTGATCTGTGAAACTCGTTTCATCAAGGAGCCCAACTTCAAAGATGTTTTCTAAAGTATTCAAAGAGGAATTGTCCAATTTCATGATTCTTCCATGGGTTCTTGCATTAATGGTTTTCAAACGTCTATTATGGATTAGATTGATGTTTTATTGATGATTTTAACCTAAAACCTATGAACCCATGTAAGTGATGAACCTACGATTTTGACTAAATTATGGGTTAGTTGATATTGGCTTAATGTTGATGAATTTATGTGTAGTTTCTTATGGGCTTTCTATTGATGTAAGAATTGTATTCAATTGTTGTCTAATTGATCTTAGATTGTTGAATCTATGTTGGATTGGTTTAGATTTCATTGATTATTATAGTTTATATATTGAATTGGTGTTCATGGACATGGGTAAGGGCCTTACGATGTTCAATTGGGTGATTTGGTATTGGCTTGAAGTTTTGATGATTAAGTGGTGGTACGCTGCCCTATTTCTTCTTATTCAATGTTAATTTTAATTCAATTAGGTTATTATTGGTTTGGTCCACCTTTGGTGGTGGTGTTATGTGAATTGATGTGGCCTTGTCGGCGTTATTTTAAGTACATTGATGATCATGACCTTTTCGTTACTACTTGAACTTATATGGCTATTTGTTTAGTTGATTTTGTGATGTATGATCATATCTACTTATATGTGAAATTATGTGTTAGACTATTGATACTATCTAGTTAATCATGTTATGCTTTGACTATGTGTTAAGTGTGTAGTCTTAGAGTTGATACATGGTTGTTCCTAATTTAGCTATATGAGTCTAAAATGGTTAAGTTGATAATGTTAAGGTAATGAATAGATTGACTAAATAAGGTTAAGGGTCATTCCTAAGAGTATAAAGAAACATAGGCTATATGTGTTAAATGGAAGTATGTTGTGTCTTGTTTAGGTAGACTTGTGTCCCTTACTTGATGCTTATGTTAATATGTGATGTCTTGACTTAGGAACCTAAAGAGTCTTAGTATTGAATAAATGAATATAGGTGAGACCTTGAATAATGATAAGAGGGTCATTTATGTGGAACCTTGAAAGAAGTGGTAAGGTTATGAATCGTGAAGTAGTAAGCCGTAATGGTATCCTTCATATAATGAGTGATGGACTTAAGGTTTGTTGGATGGACGGCATAATATCATACCTTAGGAAAGTCGCGATGAACTTCTTGTATAGCCCTAATGGACCTTAGTTTGGTAGGGTAAATGTAATTGGGTCATGAATATCATATGGGACCCATTTGTATGAACCTTGATGTAAATTGATCTATGAGAACTAAGGCTAGATCCGAGTGAGTATGGTAACGTGAAGTAGTTCTAGTTAAGTATGAGACTAGAATAAAAAGTACGACATTCATATTCCTTAACCATGTGCCTACATGGGATCTCTATGTTCTACCATTGGCAAGTAGAACACCTCATCGAAGTAGGATAGAACTTCGGATTCCATGGTCTATGTCGGTTATTGCCTATTATCATCATATGGGATACCTATTAGCATTAGAGAAGTTCTATGAAGTTTAGATGGTGGTATGGGAAACTACTTAGACATTGCACAATAGGCTTTGAAGATGTTAATGAGAGTCCCTAGGTCTTGTCTAAGACCTTTGTTTGAATGTCCTTTATGTGATGTATGTCTCTTAAATGAACTAATGACTTGATGATAATGAGCATGTAAATGAATAAGTACCTAATCTAAAGTGACTTAAGGATTCCTTAGTTAAAGCGTGCAGAGGGCATAAAGGATGATCTCTTCATGTCTTATCTTTGGAAGTCTTGAGAATGACTCTAGTTAGGGAAGTTACTTGATATGTTTGACATGATCTAAACCTAGGAAGTCTTAAGGATTATTTAGGTAGCCTTGAAGTGAATGTATGGGCGTTCTCTTCTAGGAGTACTTGAGTAAGTCTTTTGATAGCCTTGGTAGGGGAGATTATCATATCTTGTATGTCTTGTATGTTGATGTATTGTAGGTGTGCATGTGTCTCATTATGAGCAATCTTGAGGATCGTTTAGGCACATCAAGAAAGGGTGTATGGGAGGTCTCTCTTTGTGTGAATTAAGTGAATCTTAGGATGGCTTTATTGAGAAGACTACATGCTAGAGGGTGTTCAAAAGAGAGGATTTGGACTTCACTGTAACAGTGAAGTGACTTCACTGTACAGTGAAGTGAACTCACTGTAATGTGAGTCTTAAAATGTGATAATTCATTTTAAGTATTTTCTTATGTGATTCTAAGTTGTTAAATGTTATTCTTATAATGATATTATGATGTTTTAAAGAAAAGATGCATATTTCCAATAAAGTCCATTTTCATGATTTTATGCATAATGTCATACTTAGTACATGTGGTTGTACTAATTCAATTCTTTATTTTCTATCTATAGTTCTTGGTAGTTGAAAAGCTTTGGGAAGAAGACTTGGACAAGGAGATCGTTCAAGAAGAGTTGAAGTATGTCCTCACTTGACTCGAGGGCAAATATGTCATTTTATATTTCTTTTATGAAATTTTGTAATAGACTATATGGTAGTATGTTTTAAATTTGTATGGGTCGTGTCCCAAGTATTATCGTGTCTTAAGATGATGAGTCGAGACGTAGTGTTTTCCTATTTCTACATATATGAAAGAGTTTAAGACTTCTATATTTTTTTTATGAAAAGTTTTAATTCCTCACTACTTTTCATTATGTATATGCGATGAATGCTATGAGAGGCTTATATGAGACCTCCGAGAGGTCGAATACGCCGGTCATAATCCAAGATTGCACCCTAACTTCTAGGCTGTGGTTTCGGTATGTGACATATTTTTCAGATGATAGGAGGGAGGTGAAGGTTGAAGAGTTCATAAATCTCAAGTAAGGCAATATGAGTGTTGAGGAGTATTTCTTGATGTTCACCATGTCGTCTAGGTATGATCCTTCCTTGGTATCTAACCCTAGGGATGACATGTGTAGGTTTGTGACCGGTTTTGCCGACTTTGTGAAAGAAGAGTGTTGAGGACATTATCAATATGAATTTGTCTAGACTCATTGTTTACGCTGAATCTATTGAGGAATCCAAACTTAGTAGGATGGCAAGGAACTTTAAGAGGAGTGGATCTAATGATCAAAACCAAGCTAGGTTCAAGAAGAAGGCTTCAATTCAAGATGAACCTAGGGGTCCTAAGGTGAAACTTGAGAAGGGTAGTGGTAGTCCAAATGGTAAGCCTACTTGTGCTTCTTGTGGGAAGAAACACTATTGGCAATGCCTAAAGGGTACCAGGGTTGCTTTGGTTGTGGTAAGATGGACATAAGATGATGGATTGTCCTACAATTGCGGCTAGAGAAAAGGAAGGTAAGCAAGTTCCTCCAAGTGTTCCGAGTGATGATGCTCCAAAGAGGAATGGTGATGGTAAGTTCTTGTATTTCTCTCTTTAGTATTATGAGTTCCTTCTAAGTGGAGGAGCATAGTGAGTAGTATAATGGTGATTAGTTGTCTCATCTTTTCTATTACATTCAAGATTGAGAGTTAGAAAATCATAGTAGCATGTTGCATGTTGAATTGTGTTTAGGAGTCTTGTTATATTGAATTTCATTGATTTGTTGCATTGTGCATTTTATAAGTTATTATTATCTTGTAAATGGAGTTTTTATTATTTTGTCTCTCATATTTTCATGCTTTTATCATCAATTGCCTAAAAGTTGCATTTTTGGAAATTGTTGCAGAATTCACTATGTTGCCTGGCAACATACTGTGAAGAATTTCAAATTTTGGCTAAATTGTGTTTTTGTTGAAAAGGGTTGTATGGTGTTCAGAATTGATGTATATGAGCATGATAATGAAAGTAAAAGTATTTCTTGCTATTTGAAATGAAGAATGTGAGTCTTAGTGAATAATGAGTTGTAAAATGAGTTTCTAGCTTCTTGTTGTATTGTGAGTCTCTTGGTTATGTGAAACATGTTTTCTTCGTAAATTTGGTGTGTATCTTGTGTGGTATGGTTATGTTCTGCTAGTATGAAGTTATTAATATCTTGAAATTTCCTAAAGAGAAGCACGTGTCATTCGAGGACCAAATTTTCCAAGTGGGGAAGTATTGTTACACCCTCAAAAAATGAGCTAGGTTGAACTAGAGCCTCACAATTGTGTCATGATGTTTTAAATTCATAAAATAGTTCATAATAGTTTTATTAGGCATTATATAAAGTTTGGAAGTGTTTGGAGGTCAAATGTCCAAGACGTTCAAAAACTAGTCGAAGTTGAACTACCGTGTCCTAGTGTTTTGTAGTGATGTTTTGGGGGATGGTTTAAGGGTGAAATTGTGTATCAATAGTTACTACGCATAGCCTGACATTCAAAGGGTTTAAACATCTGAGAATGACGCCCCGGGGATCAGCCAAAGGGTCCCAAAATAGAACCCAAACATGGGACACACAAGCTGCCGCGCCAGCCAGATTATGGTGGTGGCTGTGCGGTCCGCAGCAGACACTGAGTGGGAAAAATTCTTTCCTTGCGACGCGGGGCTGTAATGAACCATTCAATATAGAAACTTTCCATAAAGAAAATTTTAAAGTGCCTCCGCGACGCGCAATAAACACCCAGATTTGGCAGCGTCGTTTTTAAGTCAAATTTGAATTAGTTAAATTGTCCAATAAGTGAAGGGGTCTTTTGTGTAATTTGGGGATGAATTATTGACGGTTATTGAACCTTTTTATACCCCTCAACTCACCAATTAAAGTTAAACCCTCAACTCAAAACAAAACCTCTCCATTATTCTCTCCAAAACCTTCATTGTTGAAGTTTGTGATCTCCAAGGAAGAAGATAGATTTCTCAAATTTTTCTCCATATATCTAGTGGTATTTTCATCACAATTAAGGTATGGATCTTGATCCTTCAAACTCTTTCTTCAAGGAGTCAATTCCAATGATTTTACAAAGATGATCAAAACATGAATTCTCCAATTTTCTGATCTAGCCATGGGTTCTTGCGTAAACTATTTTGAATCATTGTATTATGATTGAATTGATGTAAATTTGATGATTTTAACCTAAAAACTCTATGAAACCATGCAATCCTAGTTTTGACTATTTTATGGGTGAAGTGATCATGTCTATACTATTGAATACTTATGTAGTTTGAGTAGGGCTATTGAATTATGATAGAATCATGTTAAAATTGCTAGCATACTGCCCTAAATTCATAAACTATGTTAAATTATCTTTGATTCATTGTCTATTGTAAGTATTGAATTGAATTGGTGATCATGAGTATGGGTAAGGGCCTTTGGGTATCGTGTTGGATGATTTAGGTATGGATTGAAGTGGTGAGAGTCGATTGGTGGTACGCTGCTCTAATTTTCTTTATATTATGTAATTTAGTCTTGAATTATGTTGTGATTGGTATGGTCCACTTATGGTGGCGGTGTAATGTGCTTTACTTGTAAATTATGTGGCCTCGTCGGCGTTACTTTATGCACTATGATGATCATAGACTTGTCGGCATTACTTAATATATTATAATTGTTTGTGTAGGTTATTTATGTTAAGTATGATCATATCTATCTCGATGTTAGTACTGTGAAAGTATGTGTTTTTTTATTGACATTAGGTTATGTTAGACTATGACTATGTCCTTATGTGTGTAGCCTTAGAATTGATGGATGATTCTTTTTACTTGGTTATATGAGTCTTATGATGGTTATATTGATGGTTCTACGATAGTGTATAGGGTAACCTATAGTTTACTTGGTTGTCGCTAGGTGCTCTTGAATAGTATGTTATGTGTATGGTATGGTAAAGTTATGTATTGAGGTGTCTTGTTGTGATAGACTTGTGTCCCTTACTTTATGCATGTATAAGGTGAATATGATGTCTTGAATTAGTATGCTAAAGCTCCGTAGTCTTGTAAATGTGATGTACATGTGGCCTTGAACATACTGAGAAGGTCATGTTTAGTGGAACCCTAAACCTAGTTGAGAGGTTATAATATCCTTAAAGTTGAAAGTCATAATTGTCACATCCTGAGACCGCACCCTAGAAGATATATGCACTCTCAGAGTGCACCCGGCATACTTGACCTTTCGGAGGTCTTGTACAAACCCTACGTGGACGATTTGGTAGTCTTTTCAAAAGAAAGAACCGACCACATCGAAAATTTACGCAAGGTCTTCGAAAGGTTAAGAAAACATCAATTGAAGATGAACCCGAAAAAATGTGCATTCGGGATCGGGCGGAGGCCTTAAATCAGTAGGGCAATAGCATAGCTATTATTTACCTGACCCCTATTCCATTACTTAAGCCTACTCTTTCTTCAAGATACGAAACGAGCAGCCGAAAACGGCTGTCCCTATTGTATTTTAGATGGAGTCATCTACAGGGCTAAGAATCTTACCTTTACTTAGAGAGGGGTAGCGGTACCACGCTCTTCCGTGCTCGTAGGTTGACTCACCTATGCATCCCGACTAAGGTCTCTTTCGTATCTTTCATCGCATATACATAGTGAGTAGTATGCGTACTTAAAACTTTTCACAAACATTTTCATAGTCTTTAAAATGTATTTCATATAAAACTCATAGGAAATACAAAGTCTCATTTCATCAAATCTAAGACACAATACTACTTGAGACACGGCCCATACACAATAGAAATATTGTACTACTAAGTCTATTACAATACTTCAATAAGAGAAATAAAAGACATCTATGCCCTCGAGTCAAATGAGGACATACTTCAACTTCACTTGAATGATGCTACGATCCAAGTCTTGGTTTCCAATTTTCCTCACCTACCAACCTCTATAGATATAGATAAAAGCATGGAATTAGTCCAACCACATGTATTAAGTATAACATAATACATAAAAATCATGAAAACGGACATTTATTGGAAATATGCATCTTTTGATTTAAATATCATAATATAATCATAAGAACAACATTTAACACCTTAGAAGCACATAAGAAATCACTTAATCAATTTATCACATTTTTAGGAGCAACATTATAGTGAACTACTTCACTGTTATAGTGAAGTGATTCTAATTTATATAGAACACTTCCTAATATGTAATCTTCTCACTAAAAGCTATCTTAAGACTCACTTAAGCAATACAAAGATAGATCACCCATACACCCTCTCTAAGCATACTCTACTTGATCCTCGAGATTACTCATAATGAGACCTACACACTTACAATACACCAAACACATAACATGTATAACAAGATATTATTCTTACCAAGGCTATCAAAAGACTTACTTAAGTACCCCTAGAAGAGAACACCCATACAATCTCTTCAAGGTTACCTAAATAATCCTTAAGACTTCCTAAGCTTAGATCATGCCCAAAGTATCAACCAACTTCCGTAGATAGAGTCATTATCTAGACTTCACTAAATAAGATATGAAAAGATCTTCCCTTATGCCCCCCTTCACACTTTAACTAAGGAGCTCTTAAGTCACTCTAGATTAGGTACTCATTCATTTACATGCTTTCTAACATAAGCCATTATTTCATTAGTTCATTAAGAGACATTCATCACATAGAGGACATTCAAGAAATGGTCTTGGTGAAGACAAAGGTACTCTCACTAACATCTTCAAAGCCTATTGTACAATGTCTGGATAGCGTCCCATACCACCACCTAAACTTCATATGACTTCTCTAATGCTTATAGGTATCCCATATTATAATAATAGGCAATAACTGACATAGACCATTGTAGCAAAACATGGAATCCGGGGTTTTAGCCTACTCCGATGGAGGGTGTTCTACTTGCCAATGGTAGAACTTGGACACATCCCATGTAGGCACATGGTTAAGGAATATGAAGGGGTTACTTTGCACTCTAGCCTCATCCTTTAACCAGAGCTACTTCCTTTACCGTACTCACTTGGTGCTAGCCTTTGTTCTCATGGAGTAATTCACATTAAAGGTTCATACAAAGGGGTTCCATATAAAGTTCATAACCCAATCACATTTACCCTACCAAAGACGTCCCCTAGGGCTGCCTTACAATGGTGACAAGATAGCTCATAATGTCTTTGCTAAGGATTGATATGATGTCGTTCCAGCCAACAAACCTTAAGTCCGTAATTCATTACAAGAAGGATACCATTACAACTTTCGACTTCAAGGTTCATAACCTTACCACTAGGTTCAAGGTTTCACATAGAGGACACTCTTAACATCATTCAAGGTCTCATATCATTCATACTATACTAAGAGGCTTTAGCATCTTAAGTCAAGACATCTTATATTCACATTCACACATGTACAAAGTAAGGGACACAAGTCTACTACACAAGACACACTAAGACTTCACTTTATCACATATTGCATATCATATTCAAGAAGCACATAGGCACAACCTTCATCACCTTTAGGTCACCCTATACACTAATATAACATTATCAATATAACCATCATTAGACTCAAAAACAAATTAGGAAGAATCATGCATCAACTCTAAGACTACACACATAAAGACATAGTCATTGTCTAACATGATCACCTAACTAGAATCAATAGAAGAAACGACATACTTTCACATTACTTAACATGTCGGTAGATATGATCATACTTCACATAATAAACTACACAAATCATCATAATACTTCAAGTAGTGCTGACAAGGCCATCATCATCATAATACATAATGTAACGCCGACAAGGCCATATCATTCACACAACACCGCCACCATAAGTGGACCATACTAATCACAACATAATTCAAGATCTATAATACTTAAAATAACAAGAATTAGGGCAGTGTACCACCAATCTATTCTTTCCACTTCAATCCTAGTTAAATCATCCAATTCAATACCAATAGGCCCTTACTCATGGCCATGAACATCAATTCAATAAAAAAATCATAATAGTCAATGAAAATAGGTCTATTCAACACAGATTTATTAATCTTAGACAACCTATACGTCAATTGAATACAATTCTTACATCATTCATTAGCCCATAGAAAACTACACTAGAATTCATAAGCATTAAGTCAATATCAAGTAACCCATAAAGTAGTCAAAAAGTAGGGTTCATCAATTACATTGGTTCATAGGTTAACTGTGTTAAAATCGTCTAATTACCAACAATTAAATCAATATATAATGATTCAAAACCTTTAATGCAAGAACCCATGGATAGATCATAAAATTGGACAAGTTCATCTTTGAAAACTTTAGAAAGCTTCTTTAAATTTGGGCTCCTTGATGAATAGAGTTTCAAGAATAAAAAATCATACCTCAATGATTTTAATCCTCCAATTTGATGAAGAATCACCACTCAAATCTCCAATCCAAGATCTTCATTGAGTTTTGTCTCCAAAGGAGTTCTAGAAATTTTCTAGGATATTTTTGGCTTTTGATTTTGAAGAATGAATTCTCCTAAGTGTTAAAAGCTTATAAACATGTTTAAAATACCCAAAAGACCCTTTAAGAATCCCAAAAAGTCTTATTTTGTAAGTGGGATGAATTTATCGATTCACCCCTAATCATTACAGTGAACTGCACACAGGAGACAGCCTTACAAACGTATGGTCACCAACAGACCGTCTCCCAACCAACGGACCGTTCTATTGGTCCGTGGTTTGGGACTGAGGCTGGTCCTTGGCCTTGCCTTCTACCAAGGCTAAGTACTAACCCACGACACGCATCGACGAGGCATCAACTGGACCATGAGCCATCTATTACGTCCATCGTTTGGGCTATCTTGGCAGTCTTGGATTCAAGGAAAGGGTCCTTCCTCAAGGAACCTTGGTTGTTCCTAGGGGACTTTCACCCAGACATTTCCAACTCGAATATAAGTTGCATGTTCTCAATATGTTATGCATGCCTTAAATGAAACTATCTTATGCATGTATACAAAGGTCCTCATTATATAAGCATTGATTTTGATCAAATTCATGTTGCTCATGTTGTGGTACATCTTGACATATTAAATTTGCGTTAGACTTCATGAGATGACTAAAATGAACATGCTTGGTGTCACTTTAAATGTTTGGTGTTTTGAACCCATAAAGAGGTGTTGAGTCTCCTTATATGAGATAAGATAAATCTCTTTAAAAAAATTTGTTACTTTTGAGATTTGGGAAGTATTATTATAGGATCACTCTTGAGGAGTGTAGGCTTTTCTAGCCTATTGTTATTGGTGTGCCTATAAATTGTGATAAATTTCCCAAAATCATGCATGTTTATGAAAGCTATTGATGTGCTAAGAATTGAAAGATGTAAATTTACTTCCTAACGTTGTGATGTGCTTGGTGTGACCAACCATGTTGAGATACCTAACTTACCACTTTGCATGCAAAACACAAGGAAAGAACTGTTATAGCTAGGATTACCGCGTTATGAACCTATGGGGAACACTTACACTTTAGTTTCTCTCACAACTTGATAAACACCAAAGTTTCACTCTTGCTACTTGTTTTACATAGAAATAATTAAACACTTTTGTTTCACAACCCCCCCCCCCCTTTAATAACCTATTTTCGGAAAGGACTTGACTAAATAGATCAACCCCAACCTACTTGTTGGGTTCTTTACTTTATACGACCGCTTATACTTATGTAAGGAAGTATAATTTGAGCGTATCAAATTTTGGCGCCGCTCCCGGGGAAAGTGGCTTTTAGATTAACTTTAATAACATTACCGAATTTTAGTCAACAATTTCCTAATTTTACTTTTTCTTTTTCTTTTTATTTCTCTCAAGTCTAGCTCTAGTGTATGCCAAGTACACGGAGCCGAGGAGAACCAACGCTTCGTACGATCCTGAAATAAACCAGAAACTCCGCAGAATGAATAATCAAAAGAACCCTACTAATCCTGTTGATGGGATGAATCCTCATCCTCCACCACCGATTGATGCTCACAATCAAGTTGTTGCGGATAATCCACTTGATTATGCTTTGAGGGTGCAACCTCCCATCCCACGCCCTCAAGAGTTCTATAGGGGCAACGTGAACATCCCTGATTCTGATGGGCCTCTTGTCCTACCTCCTCTACCACAGGGTTACACATTCATTGTAACTAGTAGCTTGATGCAGATTCTCATTGCAAGGGGTTTGTTTTCGAGGCTACCGTCTGAGGATCCACATGCTCACATCGCCAAACTGAGGTTGGTGTGGAAGAGTTGTGTAGGGAGGCCGGATATCGACATGAACGTCATTCGATTAAGAGTGTTCTTTTTTTCACTAATGGGAGAGGCCACGATATGGTTCATTGATTTGCCCTATAATTCTATCTATACTTGGGATAAGTTGAGGGATGTGTTCCTAGCACGGTATTACCCGGTGTCTAAAAATCTCAACCACAAAGATAGAGTGGAAAACTTTGTGGCATTGCCTGGGGAGTTGGTGAGTAGCGCTTGGGATAGATTTACTGCATTTGTGAGAGGTGTCCCAAACCACCTAATTAATGATGAGTTGTTGAAAGAGTACTTTTATCGGGGGCAAGATGATAATAATAAGGCAATGCTTGATACCATTGCGGGTGGTTCTTATGGTGAGTGAACTTATGCAGAGATTGCATATAAGTTGGAGAAAATCTCCCGCAACAATAAAGCTTGGAGCACTAGGAAGTCGGACACTGGAGAAACACCTTTGCAGTGTAAGCTACACACAATCTGGTCGTCGATGAGATTCGTGAAGAGATGGCTCAGATGAGAACTAAGCTTGGGTTTGTATTGAAACATGTCATTGGGGTTATGGAAAAGGTAAATGCAGTGAACTACTTGACTAAACCACAACCGCCAGTGGATGACTACTACTATGAAGAAAATACTTATGCAGTGAATGAGAAGACGGGGGTTTCCGACCAAACGCCCAAGGCTCCAATCAGGAGAATTAGCGCCAAGGTCAAGGAAATAAAGGTCGGAGCTATGGTAATTACAATAGAGAGGTCCATTATGTTCGAGATGGAAACTACAACCGCGACAACAACTTCAACCGGGGTAACTATGGTAATAGAAATGATCAAAGTGGGCCCTATGTTCCGCCTCAAAATCGGGAAGTTGCTCCTAGGGATGGTGGAGGTAGTATGGCGCAATTTAAAGATATGTTGAAAAAGATGATGATGAGGTTTGATTCTTGTGATGAGCACGCCAAGGAATTGAGAGGTGATTTGGCTAATATCGGGCAAAAGGTGGATGCACATGTGGTCTCTATCAAGCATCTTGAGTTACAAATGGCCCAATTGTCTACTACTGTGAACCCACGTCAACCGGCACTCTTCCTAGAAACACCATTCAAAACCCGAAAATGATGGACATTGCATGGCGGTCACTACTCGAGAAGGTAAGCAAACCATCGATCCACATATGCCGTCTGTTGTAGAAGACGAGGTGATAAATGATGAAGAGGTAGTTGAAACTAGTGGTGAACTGGTGGAAAAAGCAGTGAAAGAAGCAGAGGTACCCCAAAAGGTGATCTCCATTCCTAGACCACCACCACCATTCCCTCAGAGATTCTTAAAGAAGACTGAGAATGGTAATAACCGGCATTTTATCACTATATTGAAATAGCTTTCAATTAATGTCCCTTTGATAGAATCTCTGGAAAAAATTCCCGAGTATGCCAAGTTCATGAAGGATATGCTTACAAAGAAGAGATCAGTAAGTTTTGAGGATGATGACCGAATGCAACATTGTAGTGCTATTGCTACAAGGTCTCTTGTACAAAAGAAGAACGATCCGGGCGCTTTCACTATTCCATGTACCATTGATAATTGCACTTTGCTAAATCACTATGTGATCTATGTGGAAGCATAAATCTCATTCCTCTCTCAATCTACAAGAAGTTGGGTTTGGGTGACCCAAAGCCCACGCCAATGCTGTTACTGATGGCAGATCGAATGGTGAAGAGGCACATTGGGATACTCCATGATGTACTAGTGAAGGTGGAGTCGTTTATATTTCTAGCCAACTTTGTGATTCTTGACAATGAGGTGGACTTTGAGGTGCCTATTATTCTTGGGAGGCCATTCCTAGCTACTGGTCGCGCCTTGGTTTATATGGAGAAAGGGCAGATGAAGTTTCAGTTAAATAATAAAGAAGAAAACTTCAACATTTGTAGTCCATAAAGCAAAGTGGTAAGCTCCAAACGGTATTTGCTATATCTTACAGGGTTGGGAGCACATCTGAGGTTCAAATTGAAGAGCGCCTTGGTTTTGAGGAGTTATCATGATTTTTGAGAGTGATGGTATTGAAGAGTATGAGTCTTTGGTTGCGGCACTTGAACGAGGTGAATATCGGTTCAAACCAAAGAAATTGGAGTTAGATATGAAGCATCGTAAGTCTCTACCCGCGAAACCATCTATTGAGGAGATCCAACATTAGAGCTTAAGGTTCTACCACCTCATCTGAGGTATGTATTCTTGGGAAAATATGACACTTAGCCGGTAATTATTGCGTCGGATTTGAATGTGCAAGTAGAGTGTTTGGTGGAAGTTTTGAAAAGGTTCAAATGAGCCATTTCTTGGACCATTGCGGACATTATTGGGATCCCTCCCGGTATTTGTTCACACAAAATCCAACTCACGCCCGATTACAAACTAAGTATTGAGCACCAGAGATGTTTGAACCCATTTATGCAAGAGGTAGTGAAGAAGGAGATTATTAAGTGGTCGGATACCGAAGTCATACCCTATCACAAATAGTAGTTGGGTATGCCATATTCAGTGTGTGCCCAAAAAGGGGGGAATGACAGTAGTTCCTAATGAGAAAAATGAGCTTGTTCCAATGAGGCCGGTGACCGGATAGAGAGTTTGTATGGATTATTGGAAGTTGAATGCATGCACTGAGAAGGACCATTTTCCTATGTCCTTCATGGATCAGATGTTATATAGACTCGCACGAAAAGGATGGTATTGTTTCCTGGATGGCTATTCAGGTTCGTAGAATCCATGATCGAAATTGGCACAATCCAAGCCCTAAGGATGACGAATTGGTCTCATAACTTGAATTATGTGTTGGGTAAACTTGTGATTTTCTTAAAAGTGTCAAAATATGTGTTTAAAACCATACCCTAATAACTGTCTCTGACCAACAGTACGAAACCCCATCTATGGACCGTCGATTGATCGACGGAGCATCGATGGGGTCCGTCGATGGTTAAAATTCTGAAATGCTTAACTTTGGAACGATGGAAGTGGATTACGGTCCGTCGATTGAATGACGGGCCGTTATTCATGTCCGTCGTTTCTAACTGAAATTTTGATTTCTAAGAAATTCTTAATAATTCTAAGTTTCTGACGACGGAAGTGGACTACGGTCCGTCGATTGATCGACGGTCCGTTCTGCACGTCCGTCGTTTCTAACTGAGAGGTTTGTAGACTGAAGATTTTTTTAAAATTTTCTAAGTGTCCACCGATGTACACTACCGACGGACCGTCGATAGTGCCGTCTCCCAGTTCTGCAGTTCTGCAATAAATTATGTCCCGTGTTTCCAGATTCTATTTTGCTTATGTTGCTTGTGTAGATTGATTACAATGAGACTAACAAGGTATTTTTCAGGTACTTATGGCCCCAAAACCAGACATCGTCTATTCTAGAGGGAGGTCCATGTCCGTGGCACCATCCTGGCAGATTATTCGCTTGTCCGATGATGAGAGTGATCCAGACATTACAACATTTTATGTCTACAACCACCCTAGAAATATTGTTGCCTAAACTATGAAAAACTGTTGACTTATCAGTTACACTAAAAATCGTTGCAAAAAGGCAAAAATGCCAAACTTTTGCAGATACGCTTAAAAGTTTTGCCTTATCAGCTACACTTTTAAGCGTAGCCTTTGCTACCATATTGACCACAATTATGAAGTGTTGCCTTTTCTATCAAATATATGACAACACTTTTAAGTGTAGCCTTTGCCCATATGCATACAAAATTTAAAGTCATATGGCTACACTTTTTAAGTGTGGTAATATTATTTTGGCTATACACCAATATTATTCTGTAGTAAACAATTTCAAGCATTAAATTAGATAATAAGTAATTCAAATTTATAGGTTTTCCATAAACTTCAAAACATAATATGTGTTGTATACATACGCATACTTATAAAGCAATATTCTAAATGTGTACACAATAGTTCAAAATGTACTCTTACAATAGTTCAATATATGCCACCAATGAATATATTTCACAAAATCAAATATAATGTATTCAAACTTTTACAATAGTACAAAAACTCTTCATCATCCACTTCAAATTTGTTCACCTCCATTTCGCTACACAAATTAGATTGCGACACCTTTAGAAGAGGTAAGAAGTTCCATATTGCAACATTTATTGAAGAGGCAAGAAGTCCATAATGCAGTAGTTTATATTATCATTCTTGGTGATTCAAAGTATGTATATATGGTCCAATAATGAGAATATTAAGTCGTGCTCAAAGAATAAAAAGTATATATAACTACTAATCTGCAGATTGCAGCAGTTGTAGAAAACCACAAATCTGCAGATTCCATATTCCAGATTGCATCTGGAAGTTACAAAAAACAATAAATCTGCAGATTACAGATTCCAGATTGCTTCTGATATACATTGAAGTCTCATCAGTCGAATAGAGCACTAGAGAACTACTAACTTTAGATACAGAACAACAAAGGACTTAAGTCGACACTATAATAACTCATGAAATCATCTAAACACATATGCATCACATTAGACCACCATTTTGAATCTTAACAGCTAACTCCCAAAACATATTAAAACTGGAAACAAAATCTCACATAGAAAAAACTAGACTCCAACCAACCAAACAAGCATGATGAAGAGTTAAACAAGAGAAGAAAAATATCGAATATGTTTGGATTATTTTGATAGCGTCCAGATCATCTAATCACCTTCTTAGTTAAGCTATACAATTTCCTAGTTCCTCCATCCTAAAATACACAACATAAAAGGAAAACAAATAGCCATCTTGCCTTAAGAATCCAAATCTTCTCAATGGGAAGACAAATAAAGAAGCAATTTGCTTATACTTTGGCATTTTTCTTGATTGTTGTAGTTTATAGAACAAAAAAAATATTGTAGATAGCAGGAGTGGCAGAAAACCACAAATCTGCAGATTCCAAGATATAGAAAACAATAATTTTGCAGATTGCTGATTCTAAATTGCATCTGGAAGTTACAGAAAAAAATAAATCTGCAGTATACAGATTCCATATTGCATCTAGTATATACTGAAGGCTCATCAGTCGAATTGAGTAGTAGAGAAATATCAACTTTAGATACAGAACATCAAAGGACTTAAGCCGACACTATGATAACTCATGAAATCATCTAAACACATATGTATCACATTAGACCACCATTTTGAATCTTAACAGCTAACTCCCAGAACATAATTAAAACTGGAAACAAAATCTCACGTAGAAAAAACTAGACTTCAACCAACCAAACAAACAAGATGAAGAGTCAAACAATAGAAGAAAAACCTTAGCTCAATTCAATCCAAAGCCACTAACAGCAAATAAAAAGAGAAAACTCAGCCGCATTTAGAGTGTTTCGCCAGCATTCAACAATATTCAAAACCATATCGAGAATATGTAACAAGTTCAGAGTTACCTTATATTCATCAAATCGAGGCAAATAGTAACCATATTTTAATTGATATTTGTATATATGAAAGATAATGCACTTATTTCAAGTATCAAGAGAGGAACGTAATTCACTAGGATATAACTTGACAGCAGTCAACTAATCATATACCTTTGCAACCTGGATTTTAGAAAAGATCTCTTTTTCTGCTTTTACGCCAGTTTCATATTATTGCAGGATCCCTGTCAAATTAGAATATATATATAATGTCAAATATGATGTCTGGTGGAGAAGTAGACAAGTAGAAGGATAATGCTATGAGTTAATCAAAAGTACAAACCCAAGCTTCAAACTACAGATTTTCATATTGCACGTTTGCAGATTTACAAATCTTCAGCTCACCTTGTAAGTTCTTCAGCTTTCACTCTTCAATCTTCAACTTCCTCTCTTTGATTTTCAGTGCTATAATAGGCATTTCATACTGAATAGTTACAGTCTTAAATATGAAGGTTCATAAGGAAATCAACAAATCTGCAAAGTCGGGAAAAAAAAATCAGTTTTCGACTCTAACATTTCAGCTCACATCAACATTCAGACCTCCGATTACAAGTCCTATTACTGCTTCCCATGTCCATCAGTAATACATCTTAGGTCAAATAAAAACAAAATTGATTCACCATAGGGACAATGTGGGGCCATAACACCACCACAAAATGCAAAAACCAAAAATGTGAAGTACAATTATGCTAACTAAATCACTTAAGGTTTTTGTAAAATAGAGGGTCACATTGTATTGAAAAGCAGCAAAAGGACACTGATGGTTTCCATATTTACAGATTCCAAAAAATCAAAAGTATGTCCTATTTCATTTTACAAGGAAGGACACTGATGGTAGCCATATTTACAGATTCCAAAAAAGCAAAAGTATGTCTTATTTCATTTTACAAGGATTTTATGTACTCTAGTAAGGAATAATCATTCATCTCATTAAATAACTATTGTTATTTGTAGCTAATTACCTGAAACATAGATAACAAGTAATATCGTAGCTAGTTACCTAAATTATAGATTTCACGTTATATTGATGACTATATAAAATTTCAGAGGGATGAGATCTAAGGTTGAGGGACTTGTATCTTGTGTAATAAGTCAAGCCCTAGCCCAAGTGAACTAAGTACAGTATTTAAGTGGAGAAGGGTAGAGAGTGGTCGCATCATCCTACAATTTCAAGATTGCCGTGGTCCAGAAGATTGGCTCCACACTAATTCCTCAATCATGAAAAAACAAGCTTTTTTTTATTTGTTCAATATTTTGCGGCCTATGGTTTTTTAAACATCTCCTTGGAGTATCAGAATCCTAAGAATAAAGGAGACAGATAAAGAGCTAGAGTTCTTCCCAAAAATTCTCCTAGACCCCTCCCACATACCATAACCTCCTCCCAGAAATCCCTAGAGCATCCATTCCATTTCTAGTGTGTCTAGACATAGCTGCTAACATAAACTCACTTATCTTACCTCCACAAGCTCTAATTCCTTTCATCCCATATAGGTATTATTCCTCCAACATTCTTCCCTATCAAATTAACACACACGTCTCACAATACTACCTAACACCGCTATTTCAGTTTCTAAAGTAAGTGTAACTTTGTACTTACTTGACAAAATCAGTTCTTCGTCTTCCGTCCTTGAACTCTTTGATTTTTAGTTCTTCGATCCCCAGTTCTTTAGTATCAACTATTCATCTCGTCGAGAAAATCAAAATCTGGAGTGGAGAATCTTCAACTCAACTCTTCCGTTTTTCACCTCAGCTAGTCAGTTCTTCAGCTTCCTCTCTTCGATTTTCAGCTTCCTCTCTTCGAATTTCTAAACTTATCATTTAATGTATTTGGTAGCTACATGTTTGAACTCAAAGCATATACATTGTAAGCGTTCAAAATAGATTACATGAACTCAAACTTCGAAACTATCATGGACTATTTAAGCCTTAATCAACTTATAAGCCGAAGAAAAAAGAAATTTCCAAGTGAAGAATCAAGTCATTTATATTCTAAGTTACGAGCTAGACTCCCAAAAAGCAACTAATATATTCTAAGTTACGAGCTAGACTCCCAAAAATTGTATAAAAACAGAAGAACTTCAAAACCCTAAAGCTAAAATTTAGACTTTCAAAGAGAGAATTCTTACCCGGTAAACCCTATTCCAACAAAATCGTGTTCTTCAGCAAGAACTATTATGGAAATCGTATTCTTCAGGGAGATTATCTTCATCTCTTCAGCTCTTCGGCCGTAATTCTATCTGAAATCAAGTTCTTCAACGAGAAATCTAAGAGAAAAGTATGACGGAGAGACTTAGTTTCAGTTCATCTTGCCAACAACCCCAATTAATTCCTTCTTAACAAAAAATAATCATTCAATAACTTAGCTTGATGAAATCGGTGTGGTAGAAAAGGATTGTACTTACGCTTGACAAAATCTTAGTTATCTGAGAAGAGAAAGATCGATCATCTTGATAAGCTCGTCAGCTCGATCTTCAGCTCGATGAGTTCTTCACTGATAGAGAAAGTGTGAGTTACGTTCTTCAGTGAAAGGGAAAGTGTGAGTTCTTTAGGGAAAGCGTGAGTTTTTGTCTTAATGATGTTATTATTAATTTTTATTTTTTTAGCCAAAAAAAAATGGGAGGGAGAGTTATAATTGTAGGAGGGAATATAAAATTTTGGTGAAAATTTTAAGGCCACAGTTATAATGTGTTGCTTTTACAATAATAAAAATAGGACACTTTAAAAATGTGGCCATATATGTAAAAAAATTGTTACCAATTATATCATATTGTAACAAAGCTTATAAAGTGTAGTTTATATCATTATAGAGTACAATTTTAAAGTGTTGCCAATATTATTGTTACTAAAGTTAAGAAAAAATATGCTACATTCCAAAAGCGTCCCCAAAAATACTTTAGGCAACACTTTAAAAGTGTAGTCTAGAATTAGTGTGGCTGTAGACCTAAAATGGTATAGTGAGAATACGTGCCCCCAGGCACCAAGACCCCTACACCAGCTGCTAGAGCCACTCGGGGCACACCCAAGAAGGTGGCGTCCGGTGTATTCAGTGTCTCCAAGTCTGATGAGGAGCGCACACTGACCGGCACACCGTCTGGGTCTGCCTTGGGTTCTGAGGGAGCTTCTGGATCCAAAGAGGCTTCTAGTTCTTAGTCGACTCACTCTACAGGTTCGAATGAGGCCACTGCTTTCTGTTCCGGATCAGAGGAAGCCACTCTCCCAGATGTACCTGCCCACCATGCCTCGTCTAATGAGGCCCAGAGTTTGGAGTCTGCTCTTGTATCCCAGCATGAGGCCCCTACACGGGTTCCTTATGAGCCAAACCAGGTGGTGCGTTGATGGACAGTACCATATCTACAAGGATGCCAAGATGTTGAATGATAAGGGGGTGATGACTCGATTGTTGAAAGTTGAGCAGCGTTTTCTTACAAGTATCCTGCACACAGTCCTTGAGGTTCATGGCTTATTTACCCGCCACAGGCTCGAGTAGATGGCGAGGAGTATGGGGTCCTACAGTTAGGATATGGTGCGAGAGTTCTACGCTTCATACGCGGTGACTCTCCGAGGTGCTTTGGACAGGCGGTCGCAGCCCGCCAAACACGACCCACTCACACAGGTTGTGGTTAGAGGCTGCCGAGTTGACATTTGTCCCACCACCATCCACCGTTTTTGGTATGACACGACTACGGAGGTTACGTGGGATCCTCTTACCCCAGAGTTTGATTACAGATGGGGCTTGGTCAAGAGTGGCCAATTTCAGCGCTCCAGAGAGTAGAGAGTGTCCACCAAGAGGTGGCTTGCACACCATCTGTCCATCGATGGAGAGGGAGGCGATTAGGTGTTACATCCGATAGGCCTTATCAACAAAACCAACCTCACTTTTGTGGCCAAGTTCTTTTGGTTGTTAGTCCGCCACCGCATATCCCCCACCGCGGCAGACAACATCCTCACTTGGGATAGAGCGGTCATGGTAGCAACACTGGTAGCAGAGTTCGAGATCGACTTTGCTAAGTTGTTGATCTCCGTTTTACATGAGAGGGCTTTTAAGCACTCTACCACTTACCCGTTTGCATGTATGATCTTTCAACTATACAGAGATGTCGGCGTGCCCATTTGGCATTGGATGTCCTCCGTACACCGATCGGGACATTAGATATTGGTCTCATCAGGGCTGAGGCCAATGTGGCGGCACCACTGAGAGGGCCCCATATTGAGTTGCATTTGCTGAGTGAGAACTTGGCGGAGACGGTGGAGTTAGCCCAAGGGGCTGATCATTCTGCTTCAGAGACCACGGATACCACCCCGGTCGAGTCTGTCCCTGGCACTAGTAGGGCACCGAGTTCCTCCCAGTCTACTCCTCGATCAGCAACACTGGTCCCGATTGCTAGGGTCCAGAAGTTAGAGGCAAAGATGGCCACCTTATTACACCATATCCACCCTTGGATGCAGAAGTCAATTGCCGAGGTTGACGACAGGATTGAGAATAAGGTATCTCAGCAGACGGAGCGGAAGATTTAAGTGGCCCACCAGCGCATCCATGCTTTTGCGTTGAGTGTCCTAGCACGCCCAGCCCCCACCATTGATTTGACGACTCTTAGGGAGGCTGTGGCAAGTCTGCGGGATGATGTTGATGCTATACTTGAGATGAGGGTACCCCAGACTGAGACTTCACCTGTGGAGCTTGCGGAGGACACAGTGCTTGCTGCACTGTTCACTACCACCACTGCACTGCTGTCTGAGCCACATGAGCGTGCCAAGAGGCACCGTGCAAACCGTTCTACTGAGGGTGATGACGTCTGTGCTAGGAAAAGATTGCTGACAGATCTGGAGGCTGCGAGGAGAGACCTTTTAGTTGATGAGGAGGCCCGATAGATTAGGGCTAGATATTTAGCTGCTGGGGCGTCTAGCTCTATATTGGAGGCTGTCGAGAGGAGCACCACTAAGGGTGCAGATATTTTTGTGGTCACCACAGAGGGTGTCCCTACTACTGAGGGTACGGGTTCCAGGAAACCAGACCCGCCTGCTTGTTGATCTTCTGTACTTTGCGCCTCAGGTTTGTTTCACCTACCACCATGTCTTTATATTTCTTATGCATTGGGGACAATTGCATTTTTTTGTTGTTGGGGCTGGGGTAAATGGAAAGTGAGTGATAGGGTGAAGTTTGAGTATCTGATTACTTTATTGTTGAACCGGCATGTGTAGTATCTTGTACAAAGTATGAATGTGAAATCTGAAGCATTATGGCTAAATATGAATGATATCCCGTTCTAAAAAAAGAAGGCTTGCATGAATAGGTATAATGAATGTTGAATGTGTTGGCTCTAAGGATGACATAGAGATGCACTACTGCATGACCCTTAATCTAACACTTGAACTAGGTGTCCAATAATCTTATAGGGTAACTAGCTGTCAAGAGAGTGTGAGGAAATTTGTTTGTTCCATTGTTGGTACCTAGCTAGAACTTGCTCGGTTAGTCCTGCAAAAAGGAATCTGTGTTAGACATTTAGGAAAGGATAATAGGCCTTTGTTCAAATTAGCAAATCTTAGCCTAAATAAAAGAGAACAAAATGAAATTGTATTCCTTTTTTATCCAAATATTTTGAGCTTATAATAGACCTTTCTTTTCTACACCAACTCATCTTCCCTGGGTATAATGTGTTGTCCATGGATCCTCCTTTGACATGTGCACCTCAACTTAGGCCAAAAACATAAGTTGAGGGTGTCTAATGTAGAAACTGACCTCGTCTTGGACCTGACCCAACCTTGGGTATTGTGTACCTCGACTCATGGAAAAGCCATAAGTTGAGGGTGGCTATTATGAGTGATGTCCCAAAAAGTGGGGATGAAAAGAGTAATGTGGAAAAGAAAAGAAATAGTGAACAACAGAAGTGACTCAGTCAAAATTGTCAATTGAGTAAAGAAAGAAAAAAAAAAGAGATTAAACAATGAAAAAAAAAGAAAGAAAAAAGAGAAAAAGGGTGTTGAACCAAAACAAGTAAGAGTCACTTCCACAAAAGGGAAAGAAAGGAGAAAACAAGGCAAAGATTACAAGAAAAGAAAAAGTAGGGCATAATAAACGATGAAACAGGTAGGACGCTTAGCCGTAATGTCAAGGAGGGTAACAATTTACTAAATTGTACCCATATGTATCGTACCTGACCCTGAGCCTACGTTACAAGCCAAGAAATTCCTATCGTGGTCCTAAAAGTTTAATATGGTGAACTTAAGTAGTGAAAATAAGGAAAAGCCTATGGCGACAAGTACCAACTAGGTGTGAAGTTGTTTTGAGCGTGTGTGTTGAATAATGATTCTTATACTCAAAGTTGAAATCACTGTGCGAAAAAGGAGGATATCTTTTGAAATGAGTGCACTAGTTGCAATATTGGAAAGTTGGTACCTTGGTGAGAGATAAAAGAGTAGAGGTGTCGGTGTGTGGTGAGTCTGTGTCATGGTCTGATCCACATGAATGAGCTTAGTGAGCCTAAGAGAAAAAGTATGCACTAAAGCAATCAAAAAATCGGGATTGATAGCCATGTGATTAAGAATGCTTAAAAGAGGATACTTTTGTACAAAAGTGTTGTGGTGAGTCATAGTGCGCCGCTTGAGGACAAAAAATGAATTCTAGTTTAGGTTATTGATGTACCATGGTTGCACGGTACTTTCAATGCTTTTTCCTAAATATTGATGTGTGTCTAGAGCCTTTTTGTAGTAATTTTAATATGTTTTATCTTTGTTTTGCAGGAAAGCTGTCCAAAAACCAAAACGCAGAAGGCTGTGATGATTTAGTGCAGAAGTGATCGACGAAGGAATCGAAGGTCCGTCGTCTCATCAATGGACCGTACGTGGTGACCGTAGATTGGAGGTTCAGGCATCTGGACGCAAGTCGAGGAATTCTTACCAAGAGTGGGGCTACAAAAGGATTGATCGATGGACTATCCTGTTGAATCGTTGATCTAATCGGAGAATGTCCCAGTACCCGATGTTGAAGAAAAGCTAAGTATGGAAAACCGAGAAGCATCGACAGACCGTTTGTGAATCGATTGACCGTGTTGTTGGTCCGTCGATTGGATCAGAGAAAATGCAAAGTAAATGCTAAAGAAAAAAAGCTAAGTCTGGACTTACGGAGGCAGTCGACGGTCCGTCTGTGGAGTCGTCTATTGAAGCCCCGTTTTTTGGAAAAACTTTCCTTATTTCTTTTCCATTTATATTAGGACAATGTTTTTATAAATATGGTGTAAAACCTCGTTTTTGGGGTTGGATTTCTTTTACTATTTTCATAGTGTTGTTCTTGGAGATTTGTTTTGCAACTTGGGCAATTAATTCAACTTTCCGGAATGGATTTTCAAGTGATTTTTATTGTTTCAAGCTTAATTTTTGGATTTTCTTCAAACTTGTTAAAGTAAGTTCATGAATTATTGTTTATTAACTATGAATTTTCTTCTTCTAGGCATGGGTAACTAAATCCACAAATAGGGTTGTGGGAACCATGAGTGATTAACAAAGTAAAACTATCTAAATAATAATTCTCAACTAGGTTCTTGCATGCATTGATAATTCTTTTATTTAGAACTCTTTATAACGAGTGCACGTGTTAGAACTCGCCTTATTTCAACTTGCCGGACCAAGGGGGTAGTTAATAGGAAAAGAATTATCAACATAGATTTAGTGGGATACTATCTAATAGGGTTGTTTTGATTTGTGTGAAGTAATAACTAAGTCATACATCGAATATTATGCTTAATATAAAGTAAAGGTAAGGGTTAGTAACTTAGACAACCGTAGCTGGACCAAGGTACGGGGTGAAACTCTCTAAATGTAGGATCAAGAATTTAGAGATACCTAACTTACCAGTTTGCATGCAAAACACTAGGAAATAATTGTTATAGCTGGGATGACCGCGTTATGAACCGATGAGGAACACTTACACCCTAGTTTCTCTCACAACTTGATAAAAACCAAAGTTTCACTCTTGCAACTTGTTTTACTTAGAAAATAATTTAACACTTTTGTTTCACAAAACTCCCCCTTTAATTACCTGTTTTCGGTAAGGACTTGACTAAATTTATGTAATTGTACATTGAAGTTAAGTATAAACTATTTTCCTCGTGTGATCAACCCCAACCTACTTGTTGGGTTCTTTACGTGATATGACCGCTTAATCCACGAATTTGGATTGAAAAACATGAAGTCTTCGTCCTCTTGCTTAAGCTTTTCTTGTTCTTCAATGGAGTTTGGAAAAGAGAGCGTTCTTGAGAAAGATGAGAGCAATTCATTTAATCTGATTTGAAGTGTGTAAAATTTGTCAATAATTGACCTAAAATCATTATAAAGTAATCCCATAAAATACCAAAAGACCCTTCACTTAAATTGGTCTTTTGTGAAGTTAAATTGCCTAAAATACGACTTTAACGAATCGGGGAAGTGGCTGCGCGTCACGGGGCCAATTCCAATTCATTTTTCTGAAAATTTTGGGTAGAGGCCGTTAGCCTCCTGTCAGCTCCGCATCGTGAGTCTGCCTCCCATTTCTTGAGGAAGTGAACCTCGTGTGGGCTGCACGTTGCGCAGCTACCCTTTGGTTGGGGTCCTCCTCAAGGACTCTTCGAGTGGTCCTTGGATTGTCGTTACCGGATGTTTGGACACTTTACACTACATATTACCTATATAAAGTCTTATATAAGTTTTGTACTTCATTTGACATTCTCAAACCTTCACCAAACATAGGGACGTCAACTAGTTCAATTTAGCTAATTTTCGGACGTCAAAGTAATTCTTTATCGTTTTGGTCTAACCTTTTCTAATTGAGTTTATTACATTAATATAGGTATGCAAACATAATTTTTACTATTATTAAATAGGCTAAGTTCTAGTCCAAGTCATGGAACTTCCGGAGTGTTACACCCTATCATCATGAGCCTTGGGAAATTTGGTAGGAACATGATTGGAAAATCTATTCTTGAACCTAGGATTGTCTTGAATGTCAAGTCTACCCTTTGAAGAACCACCTTCATTAGACTTGGCATTCTTGGCCTCCCTACTCTTTCTCTTTTTCCTAGTTTCTTCCACTTGTTCAGCATGAACTATGAGACGTGAGATATTTATATTATCATGAAGCATAGCCGAACGACATTCTTCCACCAAGTCATCGGATACCCCCGTACGAAAAAGACTCATCTCATCTCTTCGATTTGAATCAAAGAATGGAGCATACTTGGAAAATTTAGTGAATTTCAAGGAATAGTAAAGTACACTCATACCTCCTTGACGAAGGTTGATGAATTCTTCCACTTTAGCGTCTCTCATCTCTCTAGAAAAGAACCTACTCAAGGAAAGCCTTCTTGAAGATCTCCCAAGTCATCGGACCACCTCTTAGTGCCCTATTATCCCTCCATTGCACATACAATGTTTGGGCCACATCTTTGAGTTGATAATCCGCTAACTCGGCCTTCTCAATTGAGGTCACTCCAATAGCATAGAGAATCTTATAGACCTCATCGAGGAAATCTTGAGGGTCCTCATCCGACCTCGATACAAAGAACATAGGTGGATTCATTCTAGCAAAGTATCTCAAACACGAGGACATATTATTAGCATGTTAAGGCACTCGAGGTCCAACCTCCCTATTCACTTGGGCCGTCATTGCTTGAACTTGAGAAGTTACGACATTAGCTTGAGAGGTCATGTCTTGAGCAAAAGTGAGAAAGTCTGCCCTTATATCTCAATCATACATTGGTGGAGGAACATCCGGAACTTGATCATCCATAGCAACTTCTTCAAGTGGAGGCACTTGGTTGTCTTGTGAAGGAACTTTGTTGTCATTGGATCCCACACTAGCCATTTCTTCTTCGGCCCTTCTAGCAACTGCTGTTCGAGTACTCATACCTATAACCACGATAAAAGGTTTAGGTGAAAGTACATAATTGTACTCTAGAGGCACGAATTAGGAATACAAGAAGATAGAGAGTTTCTAAGCACCACATAGTCTCTCATTTATAAGTTTGACGCGCTTCACAATTATGAGTAAGAATCTACATAGAAGTTTATTAACGAGACATCGTTTCTAGGGATATTCAACCTTATATTCTGATACCAAGTTCTTCATATCCGGAAAGTACCCCCTAGGTGTAACTGGGGTCATCCTGCTCAGCGGACTACGCCTAGCCTCTTAACATTCATCATTATATTCTTAAGATAAAAATGCAGAATATTTAAAACTTTTCTTCTATATCTATCATGAGATTTACATAGACTTGTCGCATACACATAATATATTCATATCGAGTATACATAGACCCTTCGTACAAGAAAATTACATAGTCTCCTACTTTTATGGCAAACACACACACACACACACACACACACACACACACACACACACACATATATATATATATATATATATATATATATATATATATATATATATATATATATACAATATAGTCCTAAAACAGATGTCTCATGTCATAACCATCTAAACAAGAGTATACCAATTGGGCATAGCCCACATATCAATACAATAAAAGCCACATATAGGCTGTACAATCTTAGTTCTCAAACGAAAGAGAATGAACAAAGTGTCTTTAAGACTAAAAAACATGCAATGCTAGAAAAGTGGCATTGCCCTCGAAGTGTTGAGGACCTACCCAACTTGGAGAATGAGAATCCAAGTCTTCCTTCAATAGTTATCACAAACCCTCGAAGGAACAGAACCTAAAATGTTGGGGGAAAAGGGAGAAAAGGGGTTAGCACATCACCTGTACTAAGTATAGGACATATGCACATACATCATATAAATCATGGTAAAAAGGGAAATTTCATTAAAGCATACAAATTTACTTTGAAAAGCCTTATGCACATACAAGAACCAATACAAGTCATTAGTACATATTCATTAAGTCAAGACCATGTACATCACAATACCAACAATACTAAGTCTAGTCAACTCAAAATGCATATCGCCATAATTGAGCACATAATCAAGACAACTCTATCATCAAATTATAATATCAACAAGCATGTATTAGAGTTCATAACGTCATAACCCAAGTAAGACCATTACTCATTAACACTCATTAAGTCCACTAGTGCAATGGCTAAGTAAGGCCTCATAACATCACTTAACCAAGTAAACCCAACAAAAACCATAAACAATGCCCAACTTCACATACCATATCATAAAGAGTAAGCTTAATCATACTTTAGCAATAGATACCAAACACATGTTCATAAGTGAAACCAACATCACATAATGTAATTAACATGTAAGATCATCATATACATATCATTTACATTTATAAGCATATACATACATAAGAACATCCTACTAAGACTTCCCTCAAGGCTAACTAGTGCAATGTATATGCAGAGTCCCATACCCCTACCTAGACTACGCTAAACCCCTTAGGTCATCGTAGTTAAAGTTTGCTTCATTACTTCATTTTACCTTTTGGGAACATCTTGCCTTAACCAACATTGACCACATGAGCTAATGTGGAATCGGGTGTTAGGTCATCCTAATTCACTCAGTTCTAAGCTAGAGTCCCTTCTGAAATGTTTTTAAGCCTTCATTAATCATCGCTTAGTTTACGTCATAGGGTCTATCCCTTATATAAGCATCATGATAGCTCAATAGTAATTGTATGAGTATTTTCATTTCATTTCAATTCGTACGTGTGAGCTTAGCACCTTAACATATCATATCATAATAAGGCACATTGGTAAGTTATCATCATCCTTATAACATTTACATCTTAGTCAACAACTCACAGACCATAATTCAAGACATTCAAATTCAACATCATACCAACCCTAATCAATCTTAACATAAGGTATACATCAATACAACTTCATCACTAAACACAAGTAATCATAATTGAAGTAAAGAATTGAAATCACAAGGCTTACCCTAATCTCCTTCAAACGACATCATCAAGGTTTCACCATAAACCATCAAATTTAACCCAAAAATGGGTGGAATATCATCACACAATAGTAATCAAAACAATAATAAAGTCAATTCAATCACTACATAAAAATTCATCACTAGTTCATAGCCTAGGGTTAGGGACTTAGGTCAAATTCATGATCTACTTCACAACCTAGGATAATTGATAAAGAAATAGAATAATTTACTTATAATTCATCATAATATACTAATAATTATCTAAAGGAATCATAAGCAAAAATGTAGAAAATCAAATTCGTAATAGAAGAAAACCCACTTGAGAACTCGTTTTTTAAATAAATTTAGAGGAACAATTTGGGGAAAGAGGTCCCAAAGGTGAAAGGAATCCCATACCTTACTAATTGATAAAGTATGATGGATAAAAACCCCTCCTTGCATCCCTAGAATCCTCCTTTTCTTGGTCTTCTATGGAATTTCTTTGGGAGAGAGAAAGAAGAGAGAAGGACGAGAAATTTGGTTTTTGGAATTATAGGATTTAGGTTTAGTTTAATTAGGTTTGGGGTATTTATAGAAGTCACTAAATAACTTAATTAGACCCCTATTAACCCCTAACTAATTAACTAACCACTTAATTAACTAATTGAATTAATTAAAATGAAATAGTTCAACAGTGCCTGCCCTACGAGACCCCGATTGACGGGCCATAGTTCAGTCGACGCCCTTGACCCCCTCTATATTGTATATCCGTCATTGGTGTCAGAGAATGGTCCAAATGGACCTTTAGAAAAAATGGCTAAGTGTTGGTCGATGGAGGTATTGACGCCACGTCGATCCAACCACGCCTCGTCGTCCAATGACAGTTTTTTGCCAAATTACAAGTGTCCTTCTCAAGAACCCTTTGGTTGGTCCTTGGGGAGTCATACCCATACTTTTCTACTATAAATCAACTCTAATACGTGTTAGACACCTTACCACAAAATTTCATTTAATTTTGACTCCTAAAACCTCGTCAAATGGGCTAAGGAACGCTAGCACCTCTTGAACTAGTTTCCGGATGTCATGGACGTTCCTTGAATCTTTGATTCTAAAAATTCCTAAATGACTTAGAATATAATTTTAGGCTATTGATTAGGCTTTATACTTTTGGAGTATTACACTAAGTCTATAGAAAGGTTGTGGAGGAACTTGAGGTTCCCAACATATGTGTTATGTTTTATTAGAATCCGAGATTTCTATAGTTCTATGTTGAAGGGAGATCCTCTAAAGTCTATATATGAACTATCTTAGGTGATGAACCAAATAGGATTAAATTCGAAACTACTTCCCTTGTTATGACTTGGTGGTAAAATATGATGAAATTATGGAGTTACCCTTGGTAGCCATGGAGTATTTAAGGCCTCATATTGTTGGGTAGTATGACCTAACTTGATTTTCTGATTTTCATTTAGGTGTTGAACTTGGAGGAATAGTGGTGCTTGAGTAGTACCTATTGATGTTGAGTTAGAAAGCTCCTTCTTATGACGGTAGGAATGAAAATCTACAATGGGGTAAAACCATATTATGAGAGGAATGTGGAGGTTTAGTCTTGAATTTCCTTGACCTTGGTGTTTAAGGGCATGATGTGATGAAAATTTGATTAGGCTTACCCCAAGTGGGTGATAATGGGACTAGATGATAAGTTTTTAAATGTCCTTAATGTTCCTACTTTAAGCTTCCTTGTATTTCTTTATGTTGAGAATCACTTTGAGTGATGGATGTGAAGTAGAGTGATTTGAATACTCATCTTAGATCCCTTGAAATCCTCACCTAATGAAGTGTCAGTGTGGAGCTAGTAAAATTGGGTTCCTCCTTTAGAGTTGCATGAGGTAATGCTTATAGGTATGTGCTCAAGATTCGATTCCAAGAGGGGGATGATGTTCTCGGTTATTAAGAGTGGTAAGTTAAAGTTCTCTTAGTTGAGATAAGTTTCTCTTAAATGGGTTTACCCTAAGTGGGGGATGATGATTTGAGTATTATGGTTGTTGTTATCTCTATATTTTCTTTTTGTTCTTACTCAAGCTTGAAAACAAAGAGTTCCAAGTAGCTCGTCCATGTATTGGAGTCTTGCATATGAGCATAAGGTGCATGTTCGCCATATGTCATACATGTCCTATATTACACTATGTTATGCATGTTTTGAAAGATTCTTATTGCATAAAAATGGATTTTTGATAAAATTTCATATTTTCATGTTGTTATGCATCTTGATGTGGTAAGTGTGCATTTGACTTCATGAGATGGTTTGATGAACATGTTTGATTTCACTTTTGTTATGATAGTATTTTGGCCCCACAATGAGGTGTTAAGTCTTCTTTAAATGAGAAAAGATGAGTCCCTTTATAAATGTGTGACTTTTGTGATTTGGGAAGTGTAAATATGGGCTCACTCTTGAGAAGTAATGGTATGTCTATCCAATGTCATTAATGTATGCCTATGAATTGTAATAATTTCCTTAAATGATGCATGTTTATGAAAAGTAGTGTTATTCTAGAAATTGAAATTTTGTGAAATAACTTCATATGTGATGTGTTTGGTGTGATCTACTACTTTGACTTGATGAAATGACCTTTGTGAAATTATTGCATATAAACTTTATGATGACATATCAGTATGTTAACGAGAGGGAAATTACTCCTTAAACATAACTAAACATGGTGATGAGATGTATGTCTTTAATTGTATTATGTCTGAATGTTAAAGGTTTTGTTAATTTACATTACTCAGGATCTATGTGGATTCACTTATTTTCCTATTGAGTGATAATGATGAACATGTCGATGTGCTAATAAAAGATTATTGCATATTGAGCCTTTTTGTGAAATGAAAAGTAAAGGCCATGTCATGGTTATAAGATGGATGTTCTTACTATGATCATGAGAAATGTTTATGTGTTTGATGAATTAGGGGTGAGTGAATGAAGGTTCTACTTACTTGTGTGTCATTGAGTACATAATGGTATGAAGTTGGTGTTCTTTGTAAGTTTGGTGCATTGACTATTATATTACACTATTTTGAATGTTTTGAGCTTATATATGTGCCATTAAGTCCTTGAAAATAATTGAAAGTGCTAAGTGTCATTTGAGGACGAATGTTCTCAAATGGGGGATATGTAAGACCCCAAAAATGAATTAAGGTATTTAGAGCATCACATGTGGCTAAAAAGGTCTAAAATATGTTTATTAAGTGTTTTATAGTATGTGCACTTGATTTGATGTGATTTGGAAGTTAAACGTCAAGGGACAACCAAGACGTTCAATGACTAGTTACCAAAGGGCCTTAAGTGTTTTTATGTACTTATGAGTGTTTCACGGGCTTAGGTCCTTATATAAGTTATAATGATGTTTATAGGCAGTGTGTTAAGTTTCATGAAGTTTGGAGATCAAACGTCCAAGAACGTCCTAGACCTTCGAAAGTTTATCTTTAGACGTGTGAGTGTGTCTGTCACACCCGGAGAGTACACCCCGGATGCATATCGGCGTTGTCGTCTTCTCAGAGGACTCAGACTATCCCTTAGCATTCGTCATAACATGTTATCAGTAAAAATTGCGGAAAAATTTAAAACTTTTGTATACTATTGAAGTATACTTAGACTTCATACTTAACATTCATAAGGACATACGATAATCTAAAAATCTGTCTCACATATATAAAACCATGTAAAGAGTGCAAATCTGGACTTAGCCAATATATAGTCAATATGCCATATAGGCCTTAATACAAAAGAATCCAAAGAACATAAATGAAAATAGAATATTCTTAAAATCTACTAATGTCTTCATAAGCTGGAAAAAGAAAGATAGAATCCCCGAACATGAGGACCTACGAAGACTTGGTTAAAGAGTTCCAAGATTCTTCAAATCGACCTCCTTAAAATTCAATGTCCGGAACCTACAGTTGTAGTAATATAAAGTAATGGGGTTAGTACGCCACATGTACTAAGTATGGGTATACGAACATAACACTTAAGGACATGGATGAAAAATGATCATTTATCATCTCTTTAAAATGCATGTTAAGTCATATCAAAGTCTTGAATGCACATACCATATAACATACAAAAGTTATGGATTCCATCAACTTAAAGCATGATCATAATCAAAGACAAATTAACTTTTCATATTGAATAGATCACATAACATAACATACAAAACACTTACCAATGATCTCATCCCCAACCTACAAGTGGAATGGTCATGTGAAGCCCCATAACCCCACACAACCAAGTAGATAAGATAGGAGACCATGAGTAAAGATTTGCTTCATATAACTTGTAACATAAGTAGTCATCACTTCATATAACAATACAACCCAATAACATATTCATCATAACGACCAACATCATATAGGAGTAACATCATCTATCATAAGCATCATACCTTTCATGTTATCATATTACATAAGAAAAATCTCCTAGGACTTCCCTTAGAGTCAACTTGTGCAATGTCTAGGTAGAGTCTCATACCCTTACCTATACTAAGTAGACTCCTCACGTCACCCTAGTAAACGTTCATTTACTTGTCTTTCATTTTACATGAGGGAACATTCGCCTTAACCGACATAGACCATGTGATATAAACATGGAATCCGGTGTAATAAAATCCCACACCAAAAGAAGGTGGTCTACCGGCCAAAGTAGAACCTAACATGACATATCTTTCTAGGTGGATCCACTAGCTAGTATCCTATGGTGGTTGTAACACTCCGAAAATGCCATGACTTATACTAGAGCTTAATCTATTTAATAATGCTTAAAATAATATTTCTAGACCTATATTAATGTAATAAACCCATTTGGAAAAGGTTAGAGCCAATACGACAAAGAAAGACCTTGACGTCCGGAAACTAACTAATTCAAACTAGTTGACGTCCCTGTATTTGGTGATGGCTTAGAGGTTTCAAATTAAGTCCAAAACTTGTAATGAGACCTTTGATAGGTAGTATGTAGTACAAAGGGTCCAAACGTCCAATAACAACACCCCAAGGACCACCCGAAGCGTCCTTGGGGAGGACCTAAACACGCGTGGGCAGGCTGCCTAGCAGCCTCCGAGCAGGCAGATTGTGGAGGTGTGGTGTGCGACGCGCAAAGAACATGAGGTATTATGCCTCAAGATTTGAGAGGAAGCCTCGCGACACGAGGCTGACACACACCTAACTTCCTCAACTTAGAATTACATAAAAATGACGGGAACTGGCCCTGTGATGCACAGCTACTTCCCAGTATCGTAAAAGTCGTATTTTTGATAATTTAACTTATTAAAAAGACCCATTTAAGTGGAGGGTATTTTGGGTAATTCATGGGACAACTATATATTGATATTAGGTCAGTTTTAGACCACTTTTACACGTCCCAAATCAGATCAAACGAAATTTCTCTCTATCTCTCAATAACAATCTCTTTTCCAAACTCCATTGAAGAACAAGAAAAGACAAAGTTTTCAAAGTTTTCAATTAGATTTCGTGGATTCTTCATCTATAAGGTATGGGTTTTTCACTCTTGGGATTCCTTTCCCCAAGAGGTCCTTCAAGATAAGTTTTCAAGAACTTCAAATACTAGGGTTTTTATCCTACAAAACGGATTTTCTTCCAAACCCTATATTTATGATTTTCAATGAAAAGTAAGTGTTTTCTATAGTTGATTTCACATGAATTGTTGAGTATTTGATTGATAATGTTTGAATGTTGTGTGATACATGATCTTTCTGTAAGTGAAGTTTTCGAATGGGTTGTTTCTAGTATTTGATAACGTGTAAACGTTAGGATTGGAATTAAGACCTTAATGAACCTTTTAATGACCTGTTTTCCTTCTCCTACGCTATGCATTGATCTTGTACATGATTTTATGAGTTGTTCTTGATTATGCCATTGAGTATTTCACTAAGTATGATTATGAATATTGTAAGATGAATAAGGTTCTTGGAAGCAAGAGGTAAGTCTTCTAAGTGTGATTACTCTTAAATGTTTATGTTAGCCTATAAACTATGATGCTATGTTATGAAAAGTATGTATGATGTTGTTATGTGAATATGATGGGGTATGAACATGTTACTTGTGAGATTATTATAAGCATATGAAAATGCATGTTATGATACTCTCTTGTATGCTTAACACAAGATGATTCTTCTATGTAAATCTACCAAACGAAAGGTTACGATGAAAGGAAATTCTCATCTAATCTAAAAGAGCTTATAATCATGTTATACAGGGAGTTAACCTCCTATTACCTATAATACGTTTATGATAAAAGACAACTTAAAGGTTATTAAAGAAAGGGACTGAAGCTAAGTACCGATGAACTATATATGAGAGGTGTCCCTTTCCTAGTTGGAAGGTAGGTTCACAATGACTCTCATGAGATTGAGGCTGCCATGTAATGTGGAACTATGGGTCTCTAATACATGTCCTAGTTCTTGAACTATGTTGCCACCATAGGATACTAGCTAGTGGATCCACCTAGAAAGCTATGTCATGTTAGGTTCTACTTTGGCTGGTAGACCACCTTCTTTCGGTGTGGGGTTTTATGACACCGGATTCCATGTTTAGCTCACATGGTATATATCGGTTAAGGCGAATGTTACCTCATGTAAAATGAAAGACAAGTAAATGAACGTTAACTAGGGTGACTTGAGGAGTTTGCTTAGTATAGGTAGGGGTATGGGACTCTACCGAGACATTGCACAAGTTCACTCTAAGGGAAATCTTAGGAGATTGTCCTTATGTAATATTATAACATGAAAGGTATGATGTTTATGATACATGATATTACTTTTATATGAATGTTGATCATTTTGATGATTATGTTATTGGGTTATGTTTCTATATGAAGTGATGACTAATTATGTTACAAGTTATATGAAGTAAAGCCTTACTCATGGTCTCCTATATTATCTACTTGGTTGTGTGGGTTTATGGGGCTTCACATGACCATTGCATTTCTAGGTTGGGGATGAGATCATTGGTAAGTGTTTGTATATTATGTTCTATGATCTTTTGAATATGTAACATGACTCTATGATAATATGCCTTTGATTATGATCAAGCTTTAAGTTGATGGAATCCTTAACTTGTATATGTTATATGGTATGTGCATTGAAGACTTTCATATGACTTAGCATGTTTTCTAAAGAGATGATAAATTATCCTTTTTCATGCATGTCCTTAAGTGTTATGTGCATATACCCATACTTAGTACATGTGGCGTACGAACCCCATTACACTATATTACTACAACTATAGGTTTCGGCCATTGAAGTTTAAGCAGGTCATTTGAAGAAGCTTGGAACTCTTTCTCCAAGTCATAGTAGGTCCTCATGTTCGGGACGCTATCATTTATATTCCATCTTATTAAGACTTCGTAGTTTTTAGAATACGTTATTTCCATTATTTTCTTTGGATTCTTTTGTATTAAGGCCTATATGGCATATTGACTATTATTATCTAAGTCCAGATTTGCACTCTTAGATGATTTTATATATGTGAGACAAATTTCTAGATTATCGTATGTCCGTATGTATTCTAAGTATGAAGTCTAAGTATATATCAATAGTATTTTAAAAGTTTTAAATTTTCTGCATTTTTTACTGATCACATGTTATGACGAATGCTACGGGCTTGTCTGAGTCCTCTGAGAGGACGACGACGTCAGTCTCATCCGGGGTGTACTCTTCGGGTGTGACAAACTTGGTATCAGAGCATGAGGTTAAATATCCTTAGGATCAATGTCTCACTAAACCACATTACTTAGTGTCTTGTTCATGGTTGTGAAGCGCGCCACAATTGTGGATGAGAGGCTATGTGATGATTAGGAAACTTCTCTTTTCTTGATACTCCTATTTCGTGCCTTTAGAGTTTTGACACTATGTGTCTATTAGCATCTAATCCCTTTCTTGTGTATATAGGCGATGGACACAAAAAGGACAGCCGCTAGAAGAGTAGGAGAGGATATTGCGAATGCGGGAGATGATCCTCAAGGGAACCAAAATGCTCCTCGAGCGCAAGCTGCCTCAAATGATCAAGTTCTAGTGAATCCTACGGCTATGAAGGATGGTGAGGTGAGGACATCCCTGTTCCAAATGGCCTAATCCATCACCACCCAAGCTCAATCCATCACGGCTCAAGCTAACAGAGAGGTTTTTCCTTGAGAGAACCAACATGCTAGTACTATGGCTAGCCATTTGAGAGATTTTACGAGGATGAATCCTTATATTTTCCTTGGATCAATGGTTGATGAAGACCCCCAAGATTTTCTTGATGAGTTCTACAAGATTTTGTTTGCTATGGGTATGAGTACTACTGAGAAGGCTGAACTTGGTGCTTATCAACTCAAGGACGTGGCTCAGACATGGTACAATCTCTGGAAGGATAGTAGTGCTTTAGGAGATGGTCCCGTGACTTGGGAGATCTTCAAAAAGACCTTTCTTGACAGATTCTTCCCAAGGGAGCAAAGAGAAGCTAAGGTAGAGGAGTTCATTAACCTTCGTCAAGGAGGTATGAGTGTTAAGGAATACTCCTTGAAGTTCATTAAGCTGTCCAAATATGCTTCTTCTTTTGTTTCTAATTCTAGGGATGAAATAAGCCATTACATAACGGGCGTGTCCGAAGATCTTGAAGAAGAATGTCGTACAGCCATGCTTCATGACAATATGGATCTTTCTAGATTGATGGTTCATGCTCAACAGGTTGAGGAAAGTCGCCTTAGGAAGAGTAATAGGGAAGCTAAGAAGGCAAAGTCTTTTGAGAGTGGTTCTTCTAAGAGTAGGCTTGATGTTCAAGACAAGCCTAAGTTTAAGAAGAGGTTTTCAAACCAGGTTCCTTCAAATTTCTCAAAGAATCGCAATGATAGAGGTTCTAATCCTAAACCTCAAAAAGGGAGAAATGTTGATCCACCAAGAGAAAGACCAACTTGTGGTAAGTGTGGTAAGAAACATGGGGGCGAATGTCTTGTTGGAACTAATAGTTGTTATGGTTGTGGCAAAGGTGGCCATATGGTGAAAGATTGTCTTAATGTGATAAGTCAAGGTAAGGGAAATAGCCAAGCTCAACCAAGCGGTCCTAATTTTGAAGATCCAAAAAGGAACCGTTTTTATGCACTCAAGGCTAGGGGTGAACAAGAAAGCTCTCCGGACGTTGTGAGGGGTATGTTACAAGTTTTCTCTGTAAATGTTTATGCTTTGCTTGACCTAGGTGCTATCCTTTCTTTTGTTACACCTTTGGTAGCTAGGAAGTTTGATGTACTTCCCGATGTGTTAATTGAACCCTTTTCCGTTTGTACCCCAATGGGTGACTCTGTAGTTGCAAAAAGAGTCTATAAAAAATGTCCTGTGATGCTGCCCAATAGAGTTACTCTTGTTTATTTGGTAGTACTTGACATGTTTGATTTTGATATCATCTTGGGTATGGATTGGCTTCATGATTGTTTTGCTTCCATAGATTGTAGAAGAAGGGTAGTGAAGTTCCAATTTCCTAGAACCCATTTTAGAGTGGAAGGGGCGAAATTATATGCCAAGGGGTCAAATCATTTCTTGTTTGAAGGATAGTAGGATGATAATCAAGGGTTTTCTATATCATGTGGTGAGATTTAAGGACCTAGAGTGTGAAACTCCTTCTATTGAGTCAGTCCCTGTAGTGAGAGAATTCCCAGAGGTTTTTCCTAATCACCTTCCAGGATTCCTCCTGAAAGGGAAATTGATTTTGGCATTGATTTATTAACAAATACAAATCCCATTTTAATTCCTCCATATAGGATACTACGACTGAATTGAAAGAGTTGAAGCTCCAACATAAGGATTTACTGGACAAGGGTTTCATTCAACCTAGTATTTCTCCATGGGGTGCTCCGGTCTTGTTTGTTAAGAAGAAGGATGGGTCCCTTAGAATGTGCATTGATTATCGCCAACTTAATAAGGTCACCATAAAGAACAAGTATCCTCTCCCTCGAATTGATGATCTCTTTGATCAACTCCAAGGTGCTAGATACTTCTCCAAGATTGACTTAAGGTCGGGATATCACCAACATAGGGTTAGAAGTGAAAATGTTCCCATAACAACTTTCCAAACTAGATATGGTCACTACGAATTTCTAGTTATGTCTTTTGGGTTAACAAATGCCCCAGCGGTGTTTATGGACCTAATGAATAGAGTTTTCTGAGATTACCTCAACACATTTGTGATTCTATTCATTGATGATATTCTGATATACTCCAAGAATGAAGAGGAGCATGAGAGTCACTTGAGGTTGGCCTTGCAAGTCCTCAAAGAACACCAACTTTATGCCAAATTTAGCAAGTGTGAATTTTGGTTAAAGTCGGTTGCTTTTCTTATCCATATTATCTCTGGTGATGGTGTAGAGGTTGATCCGAAGAAGACGGATGCGGTCAAAAATTGTCCTAGAACTTTGACTCCCACAGACATAAGGAGTTTCTTGGGTCTAGCCGGCTATTATAGAAGGTTTGTTGATTGATTTTCGTCCATTGCTTCTCATTTGACAACTTTGACCCAAAACAAGGTGAAGTTTGAGTGGTCGGAAGCTTGTGAGAAAGGTTTTCAAGAGTTGAAAGATAATCTTACCTCCGCTCCGGTGTTGACCTTACCGGAGAGTAATGAAGTCTTTGTGGTGTATTCTGATGCTTCTCTAGTGTTCTTGGGATGTGTCCTCATGCAGCATGGTAAGGTGATAGCTTATGCTTCTAGGCAACTCAAAGTTTATGAGAAGAATTATCCAACTCATGATCTTGAGTTAGCCGCTGTAGTTTTTGCCTTAAAAATATGGAGGCATTATTTGTATGTTGTGTATGTTGATGTGTTTACTATCCATAAGAGTCTTTAATATGTGTTTACACAAAAGGAGTTGAACCTCCGACAGAGAAGATGGTTAGAATTGTTGAAGGATTACGACATGAGTGTCCTTTACCACCCCGGCAAAGCCAATGTGGTGACGGATGCTTTGAGTCGTATGACTATGGGTAGTGTGACTCATGTGGAAGAAGAGAATAAACAATTTGTGAAAGATGTTCATAGGTTGGCTCGCTTAGGTGTGCGGTTAGAAGATTCTCCAATTGGTGGTTTTATGGTCCATCATAACTCTGACTAATCATTAGTGGTGGAGGTGAAATCTAAGCAACATCTTGAACCTCTATTAATGGAGTTGAAGGTATCGGTACTTAGTAAGCTCAATGAGTCATTCTCCCAAGGGGGATGGTGTTATTAGGTACCAAGGGAGATTATGTGTACCCGATGTTGAGGATTGAGAAATCAGATTCTAGAAGAAGCCCATGGTTCTTGCTATTCTATACATCCGGGTGCCACCAAAATGTATCATGACCTTAGAGAGGTCTATTGGTGGGATGGTTTAAAGAGGTACATAGCAGAGTTTGTTGCTAAGTGTCCAAACTTCCAACAAGTTAAAGCTGAGCATCTAAAACCTGGTGGTTTAACCCAAATCATGGATATTCCTACATGGAAGTGGGAAGCCATCAATATGGACTTTGTTGTTGGGTTGCCTCGAACCCAAAAGCAAAATGATTCTATATGGGTTATTGTGGACAGGTTGACCAAATCTGCCCATTTTATTCCTGTTAAGTCTACATATACTGCCGAAGAATATGCAAGAATCTACAATAATGAGATTGTGAGTCTTCATGGGATTCCTTTGTCCATCATTTCGGATAGAGGTGCCCAATTCACTTCTCGTTTTTGGAAGGCTTTTCAAAAGGGTTTAGGTACTCAAGTGAAACTCAGTACCACTTTTCATCCTCAGACGGATGGACAAGCGGAGCGTACCATTCAGACCCTGGAAGACATGTTGAGAGAATGTGTCATTGATTTCAAGGGAACTTACAACAATAGATATCATTCGAGAATCTCCATGGCACCATTTGAAGCTCTTTATGGTAGAAGATGTAGATCTCTGATTGGATGGTTTGAGGTTGGTGAGTCCTTACTCCTTGGTCCCGAGATTATCTATGAGGCGATAGAGAATGTTCGAATCATAAGAGATAGATTGAAGACAACCTATAGTCGACAAAAGTCTTATGCCGACAATAGAAGAAAAGATCTTGAGTTTGAAATAGGTGATAATGTCTAATTGAAGATTTCACCTATGAAAGTGTTAATGAGATGCGGTAGAAAGGGGAGTTAGGTCCCCGGTATGTTGGTCCTTATGAGGTTTTACAACGAATTGGGAAGGTTGCCTATGAGTTAAAACTACCTAGTGAACTAGCTTCGGTTCATCCGGTGTTTCATGTTTCTATGCTCAAGAAATGCATAGGCGACCCGGTATCTATTCTGCCTATTGAAGGTTTAGGACTGGATGAGAACCTCTCCTATGAAGAGGTTCCAGTTGAGATCCTAGATCGCCAAGTCAAGAAGTTGAGAAACAAGGAGGTTGCCTCTGTCAAAGTTCTATAGAGGATCCATCTTGTTGAGGGTGCAACATGGGAGGCTGAAGCCGAGAAGAAGTCCCGCTACCCTCATCTATTTACTCCTTGAGGTTAGATATTCCTCTTAATAGTGAAAGTAATGCATAATGATGAAATTAACTTGTTTACTAAATAGGTGCATATTTTGGTAAAAGATAGTACCAACTAGAGTTTTAAGAAGATGTTTTCATACTCTACTCTTGCACTTATATGAAACTTGTATGCATATGTTTCTTGAGATTTTTGCTATTTTGTTGTGTCTTGAGAAGATTGATAGCATGGTAACTCTTTGATGCATTTTGAGCTTATGATAAGGTTGAGAAGGAAATTCCTCACCATGTGTTATCAAATATGTAGCTCTTATATGTTTGTGCATCATGAATTGAGTGCTATATGTAATGTTATGGTATGTGCTGTATGGAGTTTTGATTTACTCCTATGAGCTGCGACTTATTATGATTTTATGTAGTTGATTGGTTGGGCTGCTAGTATTGAGTCTATTCGTACCTTCAAAAGATTTTAGTGTCATTCCGGGACGAATGTTCCTAAGGGGGGATAATGTAACACTCTGGAAATGCCATGACTTAGACTAGATCTTAATCTATTTAATAATGCTTAAAATTATGTTTCCAGACCTATATTAATGTAATAAACTCATTCGGAAAAGGTTAGAGCCAAAACGACAAAGAAAGACCTTGACGTCCGAAAATTAGCTAATTCGAACTAGTTGACGTCCCTGTGTTTGGTGATTGATTAGAGGTGTCAAATGAAGTCCAAAACTTGTAATGAGACCTTGGATAGGTATTATGTAGTACAAAGGGTTCAAACGTCCGGTAACGACACCCCAAAAACCACCCGAAGGGTCATTGGGGAGGTCCCAAACACGCGTGGGCAGGCTGCCAAGCATCCTGCGAGCAGGCATATTGTGGAGGTGTGGTGCGCGACGCACAAGGAACATGAGGTGTTCTGCCTCAAGATTTGAGAGGCATCCTCGCAACGCGAGTCTAACACGCACCTCACTGCCTCAACTCAAAATTAAATCAAAGGACGGGAATTAGGTCAGTTTTAGACCACTTTTACACGTCCCAAATCAGATCAAACGAAATTTCTGTCAATCTCTCAAGAAAACTCTCTTTTCCAAACTCCATTGAAGAACAAGAAAAGCTTAAGGAAGACGACGAAGGTTTCAATCAGATTTCGTGGATTCTTCATCTATAAGGTATGGGTTTTTCAATCTTGGGATTACTTTCCCCAAGAGTTCCTTTCAAGATAAGTTTTCAAGAACTTCAAATACTAGGGTTTTTACTCTACAAAATGGATTTTCTTCCTAACCCTAGATTTATGATTTTCAATGAAAAGTAAGTGTTTTCTATAATTGATAATGTTGGAATGTCGCGTAATACATGATCTTTTTCTAAGTGAGGGTTTCGAATGGGTTGTTTCTAGTATTTGATAACGTGTAAACTTTAGGATTGTAATTAAGACTTGCATGAACCCTTTAATGACCCGTTTTCCTTCTCCTATGCTATGCATTGATCTTTTACATGATTTTATGAGTTGTTCTTGATTATGCCATTGAGTATTTCATTATGTATGATTATGAATATTGTAAGATGAATAAGGTTCTTGGATGGAAGACGTAAGTCTTCTAATTGTGATTACTCTTAAATGTTTATGTTAGCCTATAAACTATGATGCTATGTTATGAAAAGTATGTATGATTTTTCTATGAGAATATGCTGGGCTATGAACATGTTACTTGTGAAATTATGATAATAATATAAAAATGCAATTTATGATACTCTCTTGTATGCTTTACAAAAGATGATTATGCTATGTAAATCTCACAAACGAAAGGTTACTATGAAAGAAAATTCTCATCTAATCTAAAAGAGCTCATGATCATGTTATACAGGGAGTTAACCTCCTATGACCTATGATACGTTTATGATAAAAGACAACTTAAAGGTTATTCAAGAAAGGGACTTAAGCTAAGCACCGATGCACTAGATATGAGAGGTGTCCCTTCCCTAGTTGGAAGGTAGGTTCACAATGACTCTCATGAGATTGAGGCTTCCATGTAATGTGGAACTATGGGTCTCTAATACATCTCCTAGTTCTTGAACTATGTTGCCACCATAGGATACTAGCTAGTGGATCCACCTAGAAAGATACGTCATGTTAGTAACTACTTTGGCCGGTAGACCACCTTCTTTTGGTGTGGGGTTTTATGACATCGGATTCCATGTTTAGCTCACATGGTCTATGTCTGTTAAGGCTAATGTTCCCTCATGTAAAATGAAAGACAAGTAAATGAACGTTGACTAGGGTGACTTAGGAGTTTGCTTAGTATATGTAGGGGTATGGAACTTTACCTAGACATTGCACAAGTTGACTCTAAGTGAAATCCTAGAAGATTGTTCTTATGTAATATGATAACATGAAAGGTATGATGTCTATAATACATGATGTTACTCTTATATGAATGTTGATCATTTTGACGATTATGTTACTGGTTTGTTGCTATATGAAGTGATGACTACTTATGTTACAAGTTATATGAAGTAAAGCCTTACTCATGGTCTCCTATCTTATCTACTTGGTTGTGTGGGGTTATGGGGCTTCACATGACCATTGCATTTGTAGGTTGGGGATGAGATCATTGGTAAGTGTTTTGTATGTTATATTCTATGATCTTTTGAATATGTAACGTTAACATGACTGTATGATAATATGCCTTTGATTTTTATCATGCTTTAAGTTGATGGAATTCTTAACTTGTATATATTATATGGTATGTGCGTTGAAGACTTTCATATGACTTAGCATGTTTTCTAAAGAGATGATAAATGATCCTTTCTCATGCATGTCCTTAAGTGTTATGTACATATACCCATACTTAGTACATGTGGCATACTAACCCCATTACTTTATATTACTACACCTGTAGGTTTCGGCCATTAAAGTTTAAGCAGGTCGATTTTAAGAAGCTTGGAACTCTTTCTCCAGCCTATGAAGACTTAGTAGTTTTTAGAATACGTTATTTCCATTATGTTCTTTGGATACTTTTGTGTTAAGGCCTATATGGCATATTGACTATTATTGTCTATGTCCAGATTTGCACTCTTAGATGGTTTTATATATGTGAGACATATTTCTAGATTATTGTATGTCCGTATGTATGCTAAGTATGAAGTCTAAGTATACTTCAATAGTATGTTAAAAGTTTTAAAATTTCCGCAATTTTTACTGTTCACATGTTATGACGAATGCTAAGGGCTTGTCTGAGTCCTCTGAGAGGACGACTACGCCGGTCTCATCCGGGTTGTACTCTCCGGGAGTGACAGTGGCAACATAGTTCAAGAACTAGGAGATGTATTAGAGACCCATATTTACACATTACATGGAAACCTCAATCTCATGAGAGTCATTGTGAACCTACCTTCCACTAGGGAAGGGACACCTCTCATATCGAGTTCATCGGGTCTTAGCTTAAGTCCCTTTCTTGAATAACCTTTAAGTTGTCTTTTATCATAGACTTATCATAGGTCATAGGAGATTAACTCCTTGTATAAACATGATCATGAGCTCTTTTAGCTTAGATTAGAATTTCCTTTCATCATAACCCTTTATACGTGAGATTAACATAACATAATCACCTTGTGTTAAGCATACAACAGTATATCATAATCTTGGTTTTCATATTCTTATTTTCATCTCACAATTTAAATGTTTATATCCCAACATATACATATAGAAACATCATACATACTTTCAAAACATAGCATCATGAATTTTAGGCTAACGTAGACATTGTAGAGTAATCACAACTTTAGAAGACTTACCTCTTGTTTCAAAGAACATTGTTCAAGAACTTACAATATTCATAACCATACTTAGTGAAATACTCAATATCATAATAAAGAACAACTCTTCAAATAATGTACAAGATCAATGCATAATGTAGGATAAGGGAAAGAGTCATTTAAGAGTTCATTCTAGTCTTATTTTCAGTCCCTACGTTTATGTGTCATCAAGCAGTGGATATAACCCATTCGAAACCAATAAATTGATAATATGCATTTTTCACACGAAAATCCATCCTTACAAGTCAAGAACTCATCAATACATGCATAATTAACCATAGAAAACAATTGCTTTTTATCAAGAATCATAAATATGGAATTATGAATAAAACCCATTTTGTAGAGTAAAAACCCTAGAAATTAATGTCTTGAAAACTTATCTTTGAATGGACCTCTTGGGGAAAGGAGTCCCAAGAGTGAAAAACACGTACCTTATAACTGAAGAATCCACGAAATTTGGATGAAGAACTTGAAGTCTTCATCTTCTTCCTTAAGCTCTTCGTGTTCTTCAATGGAGTTTGGAAAAGAGAGTGTTCTTGAGAGAGATTGGACAAATCTTGTTTGAATCTAATTTGGACGTGTAAAAGTGGTCTAAACCTGACCTAATATCCACATATAGTCGTCCTATGAATTATCCAAAAGACCCTCCACTTAAATGGGTCTTTTTAATAAGTTAAATTACCAAAAAATTCGACTTTAATGATTCTAGGAAGTAGTTGCGCGTCACGGGGCCAAATCCCATCATTTTTATTTAATTTTGAGTTGAGGCAGTGAAGTGCATGTCATCCTCGCGAAGTGAGGCTGCCTCTCAAATCTTGAGGCAGAACACCTCATGTTAAGCTCGCGTCGCGCACCACACCTCCATATCTTGCCTGCTCGCAGGCTGCCAGGCAGCCTGCCCACGCATGTTTGGGTCCAACCCAAGACGCTTTGGGTGGTCCTTGGGGTTTCATTACCGGACGTTTGGACCCTTTGTACTACAGAATACCTATCCAAGGTCTCATTTCATATTTTGGACTTCGTTTGACACCCCTAAACCATCACAAAACATAGGGACGTCAACTAATTCGAAATAGCTAGTTTCCGGACGTCAAGGTCTTTCTTTGTCGTTTTGGCTCTAACCTTTTCCAAATGAGTTTATTACATTAATATAGGTCTGGAAACAGTATTTTAAACATTATTTAATATATTAATCTCTACTATAATTAATTTTTATATGTTATTTGAAGTCCAAAAATAGTAGGGTTTACCCTATCATCTTAATAGACATGTTAAGAGTCAAAACACTCGGGAACGACTCCTCGAGGACCACCCAAAGGGTCCCCGAGAAGGACCCAAACGTTGGACAAGGAGGCTGCCCAAGACAGCGTGCAGCAGCATGTTTTGGGGAGTGACCTCGTGACGCGCGCCTATCACGAGCCCTGCTGCTTCAGAAATTATTTTGGGGTAAAATTAGTGGCTGCCTCCGCGACACGCAGCCAATTCCCAAATCTGGTTGTGTCAATTTTAAGTCAATTGTTACAAGTCTAAAAGTCCAAATATGTATAGGGGTGTTTTGGTAACTTAGGGAGACAGTAAAACTTTTTTTAGAACTTATTTAACCCCTTTCCCATTAAGAAATCAAAATCCAAATCTCTCATCTTCTCCAGATTCTCTCAAACCTCCATTGGAGGGAAAACTCAAGTTCAAGCTAGGGGCTGGATTATCATGGTTTCTTCTAAAATTTCTCATGGTTCTTCAATCAATAAGGTATGGTGATCCTTCATCCTTAGTTATCCATTCATCTAAGGATACAATCAAGGATTTTCAATTATGATTCAAAGACCAAAATTCTCAATTTCCAATCTAGCCATGGTTTCTTTCTCAAATTGATTTCAAAAGCACAATTATGTAAATTAAAGATTATCTACTGTTTTTAAAATGAATTTCAATAAAATTTTATGATGAACCCATGATCCTTCCAAATTCTCAAATTTGTTCATAATGTGGGTCTTGTGATCTTGACTCTATGTTGGTTGAATTATATTTCAATTATATTGAATTGCCTATTTCTATTGTTAATCATGTGAATTGAATATGAATTGTTGAATGAGTGATCAGTGATGATCACGGTTTAGGGATTGGGTAAATTGATCTATAATTTCATACTTTCTATAGACTAGATGAAGTAGTGTACATAATGTGACCTCGAAACCATGATGTTTGAAGTATGACTTTGGATACTGTTTTATACATGTATTTATGTTTAATTATGGGAATTGATAATGATGATCAAAGCATGGGAAAATTGTAAGTTTTCCTTATTCTCTCTACTCTTCTTATAGAATTGCTAGTTGATGTAGCCTTGTATGGCATTTTGTGGTATGATCCACTTATGGTGGCAGTGTTTACCTTATTATTATGATATTATGTGTTGTGATCATGGCCTTGAAGGCAATTGTATCTTGAAATTGTGATTATTATGATCACACAATGTGAAGTATTATGCCTAGTCCCCAATGCTAGTTTATGATCTAGGTTATATCGATGATGCTTCCTCTACATTCACACCACTATGTTAGGGCGGGGTTTGGTCTACATATTGATGTTTGAATACTCTTGTGTAGTATGATCCCTACCTATGTGCCCTACATGAATGTATGATTCTAATCAATCTAAGAAGTCTTAGATTGAATGTTGAAGTTGTCTTATCTCCTATGTTATTATGTGGTGTGTGGTCTATACTTGAATGTGTATTGTGACCTTTGTAAGGTGGCTGCATCAATGTTAGGATTGTTGCCATTATATGATCTTGTTGACCAACGTACACACACTCACACCTCATGTAGTCTTATCAAGTAGTATAGGTTCATCGTGTCAAATGAAATGATAATTCTCATATGCACTAATGTCTGCTACTATGCATGAAAAGTATAACATATAAGTCAATGCACCAAACTTACAAGGAAAACCAACTTTCATACCATTTGCACTTAATCCACACAAGCAAGCAAAACCTTCACATCATGCCCTAATACAACGTTTATCACGACAGGGGAGGACCCCCTAGAAGTAACATGGCGTACTTCACCTCTCGAAGGTCTTATACAAGTCCATAGTTATCATTCATCCCATTGTCATAGGAAATTTAGCAGAAAATTTAATACTTTCATAGCACATCATATCTTATAATATCACTTCCATTATATATACAAATCTCATAATACATAGTTAGACTCTAAGTCTCTTTTCCATCTTAGACTCAACATCATTAGAGTAGATTAGGGACATGTCCCTTAAAACATAAAATAATAACTAAGTACATAACTTTAAGAAAGACTTGACATTGGACATCCTTGAATGTTAAGGATTCCTTTCTTTCAACTTGGGAAGCTATCCAAGACCTTCACTTCAAGAGACATCCTGTAGTCATTACCACCTACACTTCGTGTAAAAAGATGAAGAAGAATGGTGTTAGTACAAAAATGCACTAAGTATGGCAACCATGCAAAAACATGCATTTAAGAGGACATTTGGTTTGAAAACCATGCATCATGCCTTTCAGTAAAACTTCATAAAACCTTGATACAATAAGTGCATCATAGCTCATATACTTCACATAGGCATAGAAAATATTCATGACCACGCACATAGTCACATGTATTGCATTTAAAGAACATTAATCATGTTCATAACATTTGCTTCTTTCACCTTACGTCATTAACCCCTACATAACCATCTAATGATACATGGTGAAATGTATGAATAGTGTTCCATTCCACCATCCACACTCAAGTATCAACTTAAGGTCACCAAGGTGAAAATTCACATAACCTTCATTAACATCAATCATATATACATATTCATATAGGCATAACATATCATGACAATACAAGCTTCACCTATAACCCAACATAATGCATGAACCTCATATTAGACTTATTCTAAGACATCATGTAAGTCAACACTACCAATGACAAAATAAGAGGTAATAGTCAACAATAGCATGCTTGGACTTCACTTCATAAAGACATCATAAGACCTTACTCATAATCCCATTCTAATCTACTAGTTAAATGTACATGTGAAGTCCCATAACCTCACACATACTAAGTAAACCTACAAAGAGACTAGAAGCCTTAACATATACTTTATACATCAATCATGATAACTATAGTCAACTACATACATACCAAGTACGACCTTCATCATATAGTTGCTAATACCAACATTATGCATATAAGGTAATACCTCACTCTATAGACCGAATAGGACTCATACCATGCATATTACCATAACAAGTAGACAGCACTACAATGTCATGTATAAGGAACATCACCATATCCATATACATATAGAACTCCTTCCTAGAACTCCCTTCAAGAAACTACTTGTGCAATGCATAGGTAAGTTTATTACTCTCACCTATCCTAAGAAACTTCCACTAGGTTGTCCTCGTTAGGGCTTCTTACATAACTTTCATTTTAAATTTTACATAGGGAATCTATAGTCATAACCGAAATTAAGACCATGAGTGCAAAACATGGCATTTAATGTTATCCCTCACACTAAAGAGTGTATCTCACTTCCCAAGGTAAGACATGAGTATCATGCTAGCATATTAGATGGATACAATTGCTAGGTCCTATGGGACAACATAGTTTATGGAACTTGAAGGTATATAAGGAAACCCTCTTTATTCCAATTAGGCATTGTAGTTATCCACCTCGTGAGGACTTTGGTGAAAAAACCTTCCCTTTGGGATGGGGCACCCCTCATCTTCAAGTTCACTCGGTGCTAAGCTAACTTCCTTTTATTGAAAACCCTTTATTAACATTACTTTATAAAAAATAGGTTTTAGGTGATAAACTCGTCTTATGGATAGTTCTAGGTCATCGATGAGAATGTCCTTTGATAAACCTTGCTCATTTGAGTAAACCATTCACATCGACATAGCACATATAAATCATAGTCTAGTTTGGATTACAATTGAGTGAACCTTCAAAGGACCCTACTTACTAGAATATCATAACATGGTTCATTCATACAATTCATTTGTGTGCGTACATATATGTGAGAAGACCTTTCACATAGAAACTATTAGACCACACACATTCATACTTCACTTCATTAATAAATAAGTGTATATGTGTACATATATGAGCAATCCTTTTATATAAACACATAGAGACACTAGACCAATTCATAATTCATAATATCATATACTTGACATCATAGCATATACTCCATGGTCATAACTTATTCAAACATTCATAGTCATGTACATATGGAATAATCCTAGGAAATTCTACATGTGCAATGCATAGACAAGGTCTTATACCCTTATCCATACTAGTACACCTATCAATTAATCCTAGTTAAGATATACTATCATACTTTTATGAAAATATACTTCACATGCATAGTAGTAGACGTTAGGTACATATGAGAACAACCCTTTCATTAGCTACAATGAATTTATTCTACTCATAAGCATGCATGAGGTGTGTGTATATTGGACAACATGATCACATAATGGCAACAATCCAAACATTGAGGTATACACCTTACAAGGGTCAAAATACACATTCAGTTCCCTTAAACCATAGACAACTTACCTATAGAGTTATAGGAACCATAGACCTCATATAACAACATTATAGCATAGGACACAAGACATCTTCATCATTGTATCTAAGACTCCTATCATTGATCAAGATCACACATTCATATAGGGGTACATAGGTAAGGGCAATTAATCAATAGAATTCATCAATGATACACATGTAGACCAATACCTAACCCTAACGACTTCATTAAAAACGTCTAAGACACAATCAATACCTAGCACATTATACTAGATTGAAAGACTAGGCATATACTTCACGTTGTGTGATTATCATAACCACACTTTATAATTCATAACCTATTTTTAATGACATGGTCAGCACATATCAAGAATGACATGAAGGTAAACACCGACACCATAAGTGGACCATACCACAATATGTCATCCAACGCTAATTCGCTACCAATTCTATACAAAGTAGAATGAATAGGGCAAACTTAGCAATTCTCCTTGCTTTGATCATCATTGATCAATTCCCATAATTCAACATCAATTAATATATAAAACAGTAGCTAAAGATAGAATGACATAAATGAAATCATATTCAATTATCATATGATCAAGATCACATTACTCACATTATAGGTTAAATTGGGATTTTGGGAGGATCATCGGTCCATATTGGAATTGGATTGAAATCAACATTATAAACAGTACATAATCATAAATTTATCATAATAATGATTTGAAATCAATTTGAAAAAGGACCCATGGCTAGATTGAAAGATATAGAGTTTGATCATGAATTCTCTTTGAAAAGTTTTGAAAGAACTCTGTAGATGAAAGGTTATCTAAAGATGAAAGATCACCATACCTCATTACATGTGAAGACTACGAAAAATTCATGAAGAAACCATGGAAATCCTATCCTCTAAGTTGTTTTTGAATTTCATCTCAAATGAAGGTTTCTAGAAAGGTTTTGTTTCGAGAGAGAAGAGTGAAATTTGATGAATGAATTGGGAATGGGGTTTTCATGTAATTAACTAACTTAAAATACCAAATATAACCCATAATAACCGTCCATAAAAATTTAGGAACGTTGGGAGGATTTCCCAATTCACCCCTAGCATGGAAGTTCGCTAGACATTTTTGCAGGTTGTATCGACAAAAGGCAGTCGACGGGGCGTCGTCTGATCGACCATCCATAATCCTTCTTTATCATTTGCGACTACAACTCCTTCCTGGTTGGATGAGCTCACACTTATAAGTGTTGAGTAACGCCCCCAATCGACAAGGCCTTGATGGAGGCTCGGGGCGTCGATTTTAGCTCATTTTTTGGACATTTCAAGACAATGTCTAGGCAATGTTTGGGTCCTCCTCAAGTACCCCTTGGGTGGTCCTTGGGGATTCATTCCCAGAAGTTTAGAACTTTATTACGATCGTAAATATTTTAAGGTCCTTCCCTATCAATTTGAGCATCAAACAACACATAAAACATACCACGACACAATAGAACGTTCCAGCACGTCCGAGGGTTATCTTTCGAACATCTCGAACGTTCTTTGACGTTTGACCTCCAAAAAGGTTAAAATCATGTATACATACTGTAAAACACTTAATTAAAATGTTATTAACCTTTTTAGGAACATGTGAGTCTCTAGGTACCTTAATTAATTTTGAGGGATCTAAAAATGGGTCCTTGAGGAGGACCCAATCATTGGCCAAATAAACTTCCCAAGGAAGCAAACTTTGATGCTTGGAGGGAGCATGTCTGCGTCATAGACTAGCTCCACCAAGGGCCAAAATATTGGTCACCATCGCGGACATGTCGATGTGACTACTTTCCAAAATTAATTTTCAAAAATATTCAGAGATAGCTCCGCGATGCAGACTTGTTTCCCGACGATAATACCAAAAATGAAAGTTAAGTTTTACTTGTTTAAAAAGTTCCAATTAATGTAGGGGTGTTTTGAGTAATTTGGGGATGTATTTTATATGGATTTTAGGTAATTATACAGAAATTCCCAAATCAAAAACCCCAAACCCTCAATTAGAAATCAAATTTTCAAAACCCTCAAAAGTTCTGCTCTTCCAAAATTCTCTCAAATAAGTTCTGCAATTCAATTTGAGCTATCCTTATGATTATATAAGGGATAGACCCTGTGACCTAAACTTTGCTATGAGTTTAACACTAAAGGACATTTCAAAAGGGACTCTAGATTAACACCGAGTGAACTAGAGTGAGGAGTGTCCATTCCCACAAAGGGAAGGTAGGATCACTAATGTACACATTATATTGGAGACTATTAGGCATGTAGCATAAAGAGGGTCCCAAATACATCTCCTAGTTTTTGAACTATGTTGCCCCCATAGGAATACTAGCTAGTGGATCAATATAGATGCTATGTTTATGTTTTACTACTACCTTGGCAAGTAGTCCGCCTTCTTTCGAAGTAGGGTTCCAGGACACCGGATTCCTTATTAGGTCATGTGGTCTATGTCGGTTAAGGCAAGATTTTCCCAAAAGGTAAAATGAAGTAATAAAGTGAACTCTAACTAGAATGACCTAAAGGGTTTAGCTTACTGTAGGTAGGGGTATGGGACTCTACCTATACATTGCACTAGTTATCCTTGAGGAAAGTCTTAGGAGGATGTTCTTATGTATGTATGCTTATAAATGTAAATAATATGTATATGATGATCTTATATGTTAATGCATTCAGTGATGTTTGTTTCACATATGAACATGTGTTTGGTCTCTATTGCTAAAGTATTATGATGTTTTGTCACGTCCCGAAACCACACCCTAGAAGTTACGGTGCAATCTTGGATTGCGACCGGCGTCGTCGACCTCTCGGAGGTCTAAGACAAGCCATTTAGTACCATTCATTGCATACATGTATGAAAAGTAGTGTGGAATTAAAACGTTTAACACGAAATAAAAATACTTCAAAATATCTCTTTTATAGAAAAACCTAATGAAAGGCTAAGTCTCAAAGTCGCCATCTTAGAAATTGGAATATATTGGGACACGGCCCTTACTTCAACATATAGAAAATAACTAAGTCTATTACAATAATTTTCAATAAAGAAAACTAAACATCAAGATGTCCTCGAATCTAGTGAGGACATACCAACTCTCTACTTGAATGAACACTAGTCCGAGCTTCAACTTCGAAATTCCTCTCAAACGCCACCTACACTTTTTGAAATAGAAAAAATGTATGGAATTAGTACAAACACTTGTACCAAGTATAGCGTAATGCATAAAATCATGATAAATGGACATTTATATAAAACATGCTCTTTTTGATTAAAACATCATATCATAAGCATAAGAACATCATTTAACACCTTAGAAACATATAAGATATCACATAAGCATTTAATCAAATATTGAAGAACATTACAGTGAACTAAGTTCCACTTCACAGTAACCCCTTTTAGCTTACATCCTTCTCACCAAAAGTTATCCTAAGACTCACTTAAGTGAGACTAAGAGAGACCGCCTATACACCCTCTCCAAGCACACCTGAATGATCCTTATGGTTACCTAGGATAAGATTGTTCCCTTTTCCTTTCATTAACTCACCACCTAAGGTTAATCTAAGATTCACCTAAGTAGGAAAAGAAGATACCACCCATACACCCTCTTCAAGCTTACCTAAGCAACCCTCAAAGCTACCCTAGCTAGAGCACATTCTATTCATCATACCTTAGCTAAAGTCGTGATCGTTCCTTAAGTCAATTAAAAGACATTTCATTCATTATAGACTACACGTAATGGTCTTGGAAAGACCTAGGGACTCACATACTAATATCTTCAAGGTCTTGTCGTGCAATGTCTAGATAGCGTCCCATTCCACTACCTAAACTTCGTAGAACTTATCCAACACAAGCATGTATCCCACATGACGAGAATAGGCAATAATCGACATAGACCATACTAGCTAGGCATGGAATCCAGAGTCATAAACCTACTCCGATGGAGGGTGTTCTACTTGCCAAGGGTAGAACTAAGACACATCTCATGTAGGCACATGGTTATGGAATATCAAGGTCTTTTATGTACTCTAGTCTCATTCTCAAGTAGAGATACATTGTACTCTAGTCTCTTTCTTAAGTACAACTACAAACCATAACATATTCACTCGGTGCTAGCCTTTGTTCTCATAGAGTAAGTTCAATATAAGGGACATATGAAAAGGTACCATCTTTTAGTCATTACCTAGTCATAATGGACCTACCAAAGATGGGTCCACTAGGGATGCCATTCAATGGTCTATAAGGATAGCTCATTCTTAACCTTCTTTCTATATAGAAGATTCGACATATTAGTCATGCTTAGAAGGGCACCATCTTAGGTCTACCGATCCTAGACTTTCATTAAACATTCATCCATACACATACAAGACAAAGGTGCCTAAGCCTACTAAGTCAAGATGTTCATATTCATCATATACATATATCAAGTAAGGGACACAATCTACCGAAATAAGACACATCATTAATTCACATTAGCACATATAACATATCATTCTTTGAAGCACTTAGGAATGACCCTTATCATCCTTATGTCATCCTATACGTTACTATAACATCATCAATATAACCATCATATACTCATATAGTCAAGTAGGAATAATCATGTATCAACTTTAAGACTACACACATAAACACATAGTCATAATCCAACATGATCACCTAATATCCATAGAAGAACACATACTTTCTCATTAGTAGCATGTAATCATACTTCACATAATCAATTACACAAATCATCATAATACTTCAAGTAGTGCCGACAAGGCCATGATAATCAATATACTTAAAATAACTCCGACAAGGCCACATCAATCACATAACACCGCCACCATAAGTGGACCATAACAATCACAACATAATTGAAGTCTAATTAACATAAAATAAAGAGAATTAGAACAGCGTACCACCAATCCATTCTCACCACTTCAACCCATGTCTAAATCATCCAATTCAATACCATAAGGCCCTTACCCATGGCCATGAACATCAGTTCAAAGTATAAATCATAATACTAGATGAAACTAGGTCAATTCAATATATATTTAACAATCTAAGACCAATTAGACATCAATTGAATACAATTCTTATATCATTAGAAATCCCATAAGAAAATACACATTAATTCATAAACATTAGACCAATATCTAGTAACCCATAAGTTAGTCAAAATCTAGGGTTCATCAATTTCACGGGTTCATAGGTTAATTGAGCCAAAATCATATTAATAACCATAATTTAATCACTAAACAATGATTAAAAACCTTTAATACAAGAACCCATGGTAGATCATGAAAAAGGTCAATTCATCTTTTGAAAACTTTAGAAAATATCTTTGAAAGTTGGGCTCTTTAATGACACGAGTATCAAGGATCAAAAGCCATACTTTTATTGGATAAAATCCACAAAATTTGGTGAAGAAAGCAATGAAGAACTTCAATCCTAGCTTCAACCTTACCCTTGTTTAAAGAATCTTAACAAATCTTGAATTTTCTTGAATGGAGTCTTCTACATTGATTTTTTTTTTTGAGGTTTTGCCCTAGGGTTTGAGAGAGAAGAGAATGATGAATTTAAAGATGGAATTAGGATTATGTAAGGCTTTATAGTACTTGTGAAACCCGTTTTATTTAGGTTTTCCTAGTGTGAAAAGGAGAGGAAATTACCTTAGTTACTATTTTCCCGCGGCCAAAACGGGAGTGCACCATAATATTCACTAAAATGGTCATAACTCTTTACTCGAAAACTAGATTGATGTGAAATTGGTGGCGTTGGAAAGAGGATTCAAATACCTTTTATTTTATAGGTCATGGCCCACGTAACTTTTAATATTCTAAGAGATATAGTCGTTTGAATTTTACCCAAATAAAATCTTATGTCTAAACTTAATTGGTAAGGAAACATTCAACTCTACTTTGTGCAAGAATTTCCTAATGACCTTAATTGATATTGAAAATCATTCGCACACTAAGATTTTTACCTTAAAACCTTATAAAATTAAGAGTCACTGAGTATGACCTTATACAAAAATTTAAGAATTTCTAGGGCTTGACTTAGAAAATTTTGGGATCTTACATGTTTACTCTTAATGATATGGTAGGTGAAGTTGGGAATTGCTTATGGTTCTTGTTGGGTTTACTTGGTTGAGTGAGGTTATGGGGTCTTACTTAGCCATTGCACTAGTGGACTTAATGAGGGTTCATGAGTAATGGTCTTACTCTTGTTATGATGTTAAGAACTCTTATACATGATTGTTGATATTATAACTCCATGATAGAGTTGTCTTGATGATGTGCTCAATTATATTGATATGCATGTTGACTTGACTAGACTTAGTATCGTTGGTCTTGTGATGTAAATGATCTTTACATAATGAACATGTTCCAAGTAAATTTGCATGCTTTAACGAAATGTCCCTATTTGTCATGATTTCTTAGTTGTATGTGCACATGGTCCTATACTTAGTACGAGTGATGTTCTAACCCCATTTCTCCCTTTTTCCTCAACTTTTAGGTTCCGGTCTTTGAAGAGTTCTTGAAGAATTTGGAAGGAAGACTTGGATTCTCATTGTCCAAGTTGGATAGGTCCTCACCACTTCGAGGACAATACCACTTTTCTAGAATTGGATGTTGAGTAGTCTTAAAGACACTTTCTTCATTCTCTTTCATTTGATTACTAAGATTGTATAGCCCATATGTGGCTTTTATTGTATTGATGTATGGGCTATGCCCAATTTCTATACTCTCGTTTAGATGGTTATGATATGAGACATCCATTTTAAGACTATATTGTATCTTATATATATATATATATATATATATATATATATATATATATATATATATGTGTGTGTGTGTGTGTGTGTGTGTGTGTGTGTGTGTGTGTGCGTGTGTGTGTGTGTGTTTCATAAAAGTAGAAGACTATGTAATCTTCTTATACAAAGAGTCTATGTAAATTGGATATGAATATATTATGCGTATGCGAGAGGTCTATGTAAACCTCATGATAGATATACAAGAATAGTTTTAAATTTTTTGCATTTTTCACCTATGAATGTAATGATGAATACTAAGAGGCTAGTCCTAGTCCTCTCAAAGAAAGACGACACCGGATACGTTTAGGGGGTACTTCCCGGATGTGACATTGACGAGGACCCAACTTTTGTCTAGAAACTACCCAAGATAGTCCCAACCTACGAACCAATCGACGACCGAGGTCTAGTCAACACCTCATCAATTGGGGATGTTTCCCCACTAATAGGTGTGGGAGATTAAGCCCCCAAATGACCCTTCTCTAACCAAAATGATGAAGTGTTAGTACGGCCCGTCGTTTGATATAAGGATCATCGATACCTTCGCCGATGGATACCTGCAACTTTTTGCAGGTGTCTCGGCCAAGTGAGGGGCACAATGGGAAAGTCACGTAGCATTCTAAAAATATATTGGGTGGTTATTTAAGGTCTTTTGGGTATTTTAAGAGATTTTAAATGTGTAGAACCTAAAGTTGCGTTCATTATTGACAATCAAACCCCAAGAACCCAAATAGAAACCTCTAGAACTCCATTGAAGGTTGAAGAAAGGTTGAGGCTGGGAGCTTGATTTCTCCATTAAATCGTCATCATTTTCGTGGATTGTCTTCAATTAAAGTATGGTGTTTCATACTTGAATGTTTTGTCTTTCAAGGAGTCAGTTCTAATGGTTTCAAAGATGATAAAAAATATGAATTCTTCTTTTTTGAATTCTAGCCATGGGTTCTTGTTTAAAACGATTAGAATAAATAATTTATGATATAATTGATGTTAATAGAATGATTTTAGATCAAAATCTCTATGAACCCCTACAAATCATGATTTCTTACTTTGGCTCTAATGTATGTGATTTGATTAAGTCTTAATAGTATTATATTATTGTGTAGATTATGTTGCGATATTGAATAATGTAAAGATCATCATAGGAATGTTTATAGGCTGCCTTAACTTGCTGATTTCCATATTGTATCTCTTTGGATCATTGTATGGTTTGATTATTGGATTAAAATGGTATATGTGGAAATGGTAAGAGCCTTTGTGAATAAAATTGATTAAGGAGGATAGGTACTTGTGGTGATGATGATGCAATGATGGTAAGATGACCTAATTTTCGATATGTTTTGTAGTATAGGCAATGAATTGTAATTATTGGTATGATCCGCTTATGGTGGTGGTGCTTATGTGTTATGATAGTTATGAACATGGTTATGTCACCATTATTATGAGGAGGGAGGTTAAGGTTGAGGAGTTCATAAACCTTATGCAAGGTAACATGAGTGTTAATGAGTATTCCTTGAAGTTTATCCTATTGTCCAAGTATTCTCCATCCTTGGTGTCTTACCCTAGAAATAAGATCAGTAAGTTCTTAACCGGTGTTTTAGATATTGTGAAGAAAGAGTGACGTGCGGCTGTGCTCCATGGTGACATGACTCTATCTAGGATTATGGTATATGCTCAATATATTGAAGATTCTAATCATGGGATGAGAGATAGAGATGCTAAGACGGGATGAACCGATGAGAAATTTCAACCTAAGTTTTAGAAGAGGGATCCAAATCAAGATGGTATTAGTGCCCTAAGACCAACTATGAGAGAGGTGGTGGTTCCCAAGTTTTTAAGCCTACTTGTGCTACTTGTCCGAAGAAGCATATTGGGAAGTGTCTAGCCGGTACTAGTGGTTTCTTTGATTTTGGTAAGGGTGATCACAAGGTAAGAGATTTTCCTACTATTGCGGCTAGATGAAGAGAGTCCAAGCAAGTTCCTCCTAATGCTCCGGATGTTTGTGCACCGAAGAGGAATCGTTTTTATGTTCTCCAAGCTAAGGGAGAAAATTCGGGTGATGATACCGGTAAGTTATAGTTTTCCCTCTTTAGTTTTTATGGGTTCTTTCTGAGTGGGGGAGTATGGTGAATAGTTGGGTTGTGGATTGTTGTCTCTTCTATTCTATTCAAGCTTGAGAGATAGAATGTTATAGTATTGTGTTGCATTTTTGTTAGGAATCTTAGTGAAAATGAATTTCATTAATCTCCTTGCATTGTGCTTTTAATGAGGTTGTGTTTATGTGGTAGAATGAGTTTTAATTAGTTTGTACCTCATTTTGTCATGCCTTTATAATGAATTGCTTAAAAGATGCATTATGAAACTAGTGAGTATGCTTACTGTGAAGTATTTGAAAAAAAATTGCTTAATTGTGGTTCATGAGAATTGGTGATATTGTGTTTAGAAATGAGGTATACGAGCATGATAATATGCGGAGAAGGAAGTTCCTCCTATATTTAATGAAAAGGGCTTATTGCATGATGAGTTGTAGATGTAGTTCCTACTTTGTTGTTGTATTTTGAGTTTCTTATTATGTGGAGTTAATGTTCCTCCTATGAATATGTTTTTATATGGTACGGTATTTTTATTAGCTGCTATTCTTGAGTCTTTACTATAGAATGTGCTTAAAGTGTAGCAACTGTCATTTGAGGACGAATGTTGTCCAAGTGGGGGAGAATGTAACATCCTAAAAAATGAACTAGGTTAAACAAAAGCCTAGCATGTGTGACATGAGGTTTTAAAGTATTAAAATGGTTATTATAGTGTTTTTAGGCAGTGTGTTAGGTTTGGAAGAGTTTGGAGGTCAAATGTCCAAAAACGTCCATGACGTTCGCAAGATCCTTGAGACGTGCTTCTGCGTTATAGCGTGTCTTTGAATGTTTTACGTCTTTGTTTAGATTCAAATTGGTGGAAGAGGTTCCTAAAATCTTGATGAGCGTGTTTGAGGTTGAAATTTTTGGGAAAGACTTCACAAGGACCACCCTAAGGAACCTTGAGGAGCACCCAACTTTTGGCTAGAAACTGCCCAAGGTAGTCCCAACCAACGAACCAATCGACACCTCGTTGTCCAATCGACGCCCCGTCAATGTGGGATGTTGCCCCACACTTAGGTGTGGGAGCTTAAGCCCCCAAATGACCCTTCTTTGACGAAAATAATTGAGTGCCAGTACGGCCTGCCATTAGGTCTAAGGTCCGTTGATGCCTTTGTCGATTGACACCTACAACTTTCTGAAGGTGTCTCGGCCAAGTGAGGGGCACAATGGGAAATTCACCTAGCATTCTTAAAATATATTTGGCGGTTATTTAAGGTATTTTGGGGTATTTTAAGTGAATTTATAAGTCTAGAATCTAAAGTTGAGTTCATTATTGAAAATCAAAACCCAAGACCCCGAATAGAATCCTCTAGAACTCCATTGAATCTTGAATCAAGGTTAAGGCAAGGAGCTTGATTTCTCCATTAAATCTTCATCATTTCGTGAACTGTCTTCAATTAAGGTATGTTGTTTAATACTTGAATATTTTTTTCTTTCAAGGAGTTAATTCTAATAGAGTTCAAACATGAAATGTTCTATTTTTCATAAAATAATTGGAATAAATAATGTTAATCGAATGATTTTAGATAAAATCTCTATTAACCCATGCAAATCATGATTTCCTACTTTTGGCTCTAATGTGGGTGATTTTATTAAGGCTCAATGGTATTGTATTATTGTGTAGATTATGTTGGGCTATTTAATTATGTAAAGATCATGTTAGGATTGCTTATAGGCTGCCATAACTTGACGATATCCATATTGTATCTTGTTGTATCATTGTATGGTTTAATTATTGGATAAGAATGATGTATATGGCTATGGTAAGGATATTTTGAATAGAATTGATTGAGGAGGCTAAGGACATGTGGTGATGATGATGGAATGGTTGTAAGATGACCTAATTCTCTATATGTTATTTAGTATAGGTAATGAATTGTATTGATTGGTATGATACACTTATGGTGGCGGTGCTTATGTGCGATAATCGTAATGAACATGGCTTTGTCGGCATTATTATGAAGATTGTAATGTTATCATGTTATTCCTTGTATATGATGAATGTGAAGGATTATGTGATACATGTGTATGTGTGAGATTGGAGTATGATTTGTCCTAATTGACTATATGTGATCATGATAGTCTAGGGTGATGTCTCTAGTTGTGTTTCTAGTATATCTTCCTAGGTTGACTTGGTTATTCCTACGTGATACTTGAACACTATTGTATATTTGATTAGAAAATTATGTGTTTGTCTTGATTGGTAGACTATGTCCCTCTACTTGATACATGCTAAGTATGTGTAAGACCCCCAAAATCAGTTAAGGTGTATAGAGCCTCACTTGTGTCTATAAGCTTGTTAACATGTTAAATAATTGTTTTAAATTATGCTGGGTGATTTGAACTCATTAAGAAGTCAAACGTCAAGGGGCGACCAAGATGTTCGACGACTAGTCACCTAAGGGGCCTTATGTGTTTTTATGTGCTTATGTGTGTGTCATGAGCTTATGAGGTCGTCATATGAGTAATAATGATGTTTATTAGCACTGTATGGAGTTTCATGATTTTTGGAGGTCAAACGTCCAAGAACATCTAAGACGTTCAAAAGTTAGCCCTTGAGACGTTCATGTTGTCTTGAGTGTGCCTTGCATGTTTGGATGTGTTTTCCGTGTTCATTTTGGGTGAAACTTGCATGGAAGGACTTCAAAATGTTAAAATGTATATTCACGTTTGAAACGTCTGGGTACGACTCCCCAAGGGCCCTGCAAGAGGCCCATCAAAAAGGACCCAAATGTTGTCAAGACAGTGCCTTGGCATTGTCAATAAAAGAGCTCAATTGACGCCTCATCATTCCATCGACGCCCCGTCGATTTGGGGCATAGGTTGACACTTGGCCTCAAAAGCTGAAGCCACCAAGAAGGATCTGCTGTCACCAACAGCGGATGAGCAGGACGCTCCGTCGTCCAGTCGACGCCCTGTCGATGTTGTCCGTCGATGGTTGCCTGCAACTACATGCCTGCAACTGTTTTATTTAAGAGGTGAATGGGAAATTCACCCCACGTCCTAACTTGACGCAACTTGGTTTATATAATTATTTTTTGTTCTATTTAAGAGATCAAAAACGTGATCAGCCCATCCCAATTCATTCTAAAAAATTAGACTTTCCCTCTAAAACAAATTCTAAGGTGAAGTTTAAGAACAGCTTGGAGCTTGAATTCCCATGGATTCTTCATCAATTTTTGAGAGGTTTTCTTCTAGATGTTAATCCGTCATCTCTAGTTATCCCTCCATCTAGAGTGTTAATCTCAAAGTTTTCAAAAGAGATTTCATAATCAAACTTCTCCTTCTTCAATCTAGCCATGGGTTCTTTCTAAAAAAGTTTTTAAAGGCTTAATCATGATAAATTGAAGATAATGTATTTGTTTTAACGTGAATTTCAATCCGATTGCGTTATGAACCCATATGCCTTCCCAAAATTGATTTAACCGTTGCATGGGCATTGTGATCGAGGCTTGTTATTGGTTGAATTGTGATTCTATTAGGTTGAATTGCTTATATCAGCTGTTTATTATGTGTCTTTATGGTGAAATGTTGATGAATAATCTATGTGGATCAATATATGAAGATTTGAATAAGTCTAGCTTGTGTCTCTATGTGTTCACTCTAACCTTGCCTCTATTATGTATGAATGTGGGATTCGATTGTGTAGATATGATTGTATCTACTGCCTTATTGGGATTTTATTTATGAATTATAGATAAGTGATCCATATGGATCAACGTTTGATTTTCCTATGTTCTTCTATCTTTCTTGGATTCCTAATATAGCATGCTCACTGTATTCTCAATTTTATGACAATTGTGGTAGTATTTCCATTATGCAAAGATCATTGTAGCTACTGCCTTAGGTTGGTATTATGGAAGAATTGTGGGTATGAATCCTTGATGATCAAAGTAAAGGAGTCTTGGTATGAATTGATCTAGGTTCTTCTAGCCTATAGATTGAATGTTGTAATGTACATGATGTTATCTTAATATTAGGGTAGATAAAGCATGAGTAGACTTGCTTGTTATGTATTTAGATACTGACCTAGATTGATACCATTGGTGAAATATGATTGATGATCCATGCAAGTAAAATTGGTTAATGGTCTATGTCCTTCTACTTTCTAGTATTTTGGTGATGTGTTGTACTAGTTTGTAACTTTATCTTGTAGTAGCTTATGCATGACTTTGTATATGATTATTGTACTTTAGCTAATGCCCTATACTTGAATTGTTGATGAATGAGTAGTAACGGTCAATGATGACCAAAGGCTAAAGGATTAGTAAGAATTGCTCTACTTCTCTACTTCTCTATAGCATTGTTGATGAAGCCTTGTATGGCATTGTGTGGTATGGTCCACTTATGGTGGCGGTGTTTACTTTATTGACAATATATATTTGATGTGATCATGGCCTTGAAGGCAATTATACTATGAATGTGTATTAGTGATGATAACACTCTGTGAAGCTTATGCCTACTTTCCTATTCTAGTTGTGATCTAGGTTGTATGTCTATTGTATAAGCATGTACACCTATGTTAGGGTAAAGTGTAGGTGCTGCCAGTGATGAGTTATAATGGTTAGTAATCCCTTACCTATGCACCTCTATGTGAATTTATGACTACGCAAAGTTAGGAGTCTTAAGTGTAATATGAAGTTGGCTTGTCTCTTATGTTATATTGTGTTGTGTGGTCTATTCTTTAAAGTGTATTGTGGTCCTAAGAGGGTGTCTGCCTCAATGTGTTGTTGATAGCTATTATGTGATCATGTTGATCAATGCACACACACCCTCACTCTACATGCATGCTTACATGTAGTATAGGATCATAGTGTCTAATGAAAGGTTGTTCTCATATTCACTAGTGTCTACTACTATGCATGTTAAGCTTATGTCTATATAAGTATGATATGTGTTTCCATACCTAGGATGACTTGATAGGTGTACTAGTATGGGCTAGGGTATGGGACCTTGTCCATGCATTGCACATGTGTAGCTTTATAGGATAGTTCCTATATGTACATTGATATGAATGCATTAGTATGTTATGAACATGTCTTATATGCTATAAAAAGAACTATGTGGTATGATGAAGTATGAGTATACCTAGTGTCTAATTGTGTTTATATGAAAGCATGGCTCATATAGTTACACTTTTACACTTATGCATGAATGAAATGAAGTATGAACATGTGTGGCTTTAATGTGTTATATGAAAAGAGGGGCATTTGGAAGGTGTTCCCAAGGGTACCCTAAACTAGATAGTGCTTATGATATATGCTATGTCCATGTGAAAAGGGTTTCTGGCATGATTTAGGTTGCTGAACTCTCATCTATGACCTATTATCTAAGCATATAGGGAGTCAATCTCCTAAAGCCTTATTTTATAAAGTAATGTTAATAAAGGCTTTTAATAAAGGGAACTTAGCTTAGCACCAAGTGAACTTGAATGTGAGTGGTGTCCCTTCCCAATGTGGGAAGGAAGGTCTACCATAAATCTGATGAGGTGGATAACCAGAATGCTTTAACAGGCATAAATAGGGTTTTCGTAAGTGAATAACCATAATGCCCCATCTTTGCATAAAGTGGGTTTTCACATGTACCTCCAAGTTCCATAACGATGCTTGCCACATAGGATCTAGCAAGTAAATTCACTTAGTATGCTAGCATGTGTTAATGTTCTACCTTGGCTAGGTAAGAACACCTTCATTTGGTGTAAGGCTCTACAACAACAAATTCCATGGTTAGCACCCATGGTCTTAGTTTTTGTTAAGTTTTAGCTTCCCTAATGTAAAGTGGACAATGGAGTTAAAGTAAATGACTAAGGACCCTAACTAGGATAACCTAAGAAAAGATATTTAGGATAGGTGGAAGTAATGAACCCACCTAGACATTGAACAAGTAGCTATGTAAGGGAGTCCTAGGAAGATGTTGTAATGCATGTGCATACGCTTAAGGTTCTCTTACATGACTATATGTTAGTGTCTACATGATGTAATGAATTTCATGATATGGAGTCCTAACGTGAAGTGTGTGCTTTGTTTATGAAATGGTCCTATGAATGCATGAGTTTAGTTAAAAGGTTGTATGTATGGTTTCCTTGTGGTCTTAAGCTGAATCTTGAGCGTGAATAGTGTTATGGGACATTATTCATGCATTGCACCAAGTATCACTAGAAGGATTACTTGGTAAAGTTAAGAAGTTGGAAATAAGATCACAGTAAAGGAAAATAGTTCACTGTAAGGTGAAAAGAGCTCACGGTAAAGTTACCTCAAATGTGGCTTAAATTCTAGATGTGATTGTATATGATATTTGGACTTTGAATATGTCTATATGAAGTATGTGAATGATATAAATGCTATTGTATCAAGATTTTATAAACATTTCACAAAAAGGAATCATGTATTATTTCAAGTAAAATGTCTCTTTTAAATTCATGTTTTTGCATGGTTGCCATACTTAGTGCATTCTTGTACTAACACCATTCTTCTCTACTTTTTAAACAAAGTGTAGGTTATGGATGCTTAAAAAAGGTCTCTAAGGTGAAGGTCTTGATATGTGATTTCCAAGTTCAAGGAAAGGAATCCTTAAGTCCAAGGATTCCTAAGTCATGTCTTTACTGTAAAGTATATAAATTAGTACTTATGTTTAATGTTTTAAGGGTTATGTCCCTAATGTACTCTATTGTTGTTGAGTCTAATATGACAAAGAAACATAGAGTCTAAGTATGTAATATGATATTTTATATATATGAAGTGAAGTTTCTTGCACATGATGTGCTATGAAAAATTTTAAATTTTCTGCTAAATTTACTATGACAAGGCGATGAATGATAACTATGGTCTGGTATAAGACCTACGAGAGGTTAAGTACGCCATGTTACTTCTAGGAGGTGCTCCCCGGATGTGACAAACGTGGTTTCAGAGTATGAGATTTATGAATGTGGTTTTAGTTTCTAAAAGACTCTTATTTCCACGTCTAGTAGAGTCTCATATAAATGGTGGTGAGTCACGACACATCAAATTATGTGGAATGCTATAGGACTATAGAGTTTCCCTTCTTCATCATTCTCATTTCGTGCCATAGAAATTAACTCCATAAGATATCTCTCTTATGTTTTCTTGTCTGGTGGTCTTTTAGATGTGATTGCTTGGATGAGATTGTATTTCTATGCTTGTTGGAGAAAAGGTGAGTTTAAATATTCACTTGATTTTATGGTTTGATTAGTATGTGTAAGGTGAATTTTGGCCTGTTTTAATGATGTGATGCCATTTATGGATATATATGAGATCTATGTGAAATGGCATATTATGTTGAAGATATATGCTATGATATGGTTAAAATCTTGCTACGAGCTATTATTGTTAAAATGAGTTTCTTTTTGGAAAGGTATGCTACTATATTGTTTTGCGTGATGGTACCCTAATGATATGATTTGAGTTTAAAATGCTTTAGGAATATGTTTAATGGTAAAGAAGCATGCTGCCCTAAGAATATATGTATGATGTTTCAAGTGTTCCTTTTGTTTATATGTGTGCATCTTTCTAGTTGCCTTTATGGATTGGAGTCCTTTGTATAGGATTGATTCTAGAAGTAAAGATGTCATGATTATCTTGGTAGGGTGATGATGTGGGTTAATAGACCTAGAACTCACCTTACTGTAGGATTGAATGAAAAGGAAGAGTCCCTATGGTTAAGTCTCCTTGTTGTTTTCCCCTGTTGTATGACCTTGGTTTCTATTTTATTTTTAAAACAAACCTTATATGGTTGGGTAGTATGACCTAACTTTATGATTAGGGTATAATTTGCTTTAGATGGTGATATTTAGAATGCCTTGTTGATTCCTATCTTGACTTACTGTAATTCCTTCTAAAGAGGTAATCACTTTTAAGTGATGAAAATGAAGGTTGTTAAAGTTAAGATCCTCTTAAGGTGCGGTTAAGTTGCTTTTAACTGGGTTTACCCTAAGTGGAGGATGGTGATAGGAGTAGTAGGGTTGTAAATATTTCCATCTTATCCTCCTATTCGTAATTAAGCTTGAAACTAATGAATTTTTAGTAAGCTTGTTCATGATAGGAGTCTTGTATAAAGTATGAATTGCATGACCTCTTTATGTTTGGTATGTCTTGATTGACACTATCATGAGAGTATTTTGAAGATTACAAAGTGCATGAAAGAATTTTTTTAAAATAAAATCCATGTTTTCTCATGTTTATTGTGCATCTTGATATGCTAGTTGTGCATTTGACTTCATGAGATAAGGTAAGAAACATGGTTTTAGTCACTTTTGATGTGTTAAGTTTAGTCTCAAAATGAAAAGTGTTGAGTCTCTTGAAAACTATGTGACTTTTATGATTTGGAAAGCATGATTGTAGGCTCACTCTTGAAAAGTGAAGGCATGATTAGATAGTGTCCTTGTGTGTTCCTATGATTTGTTTATTTTTCCTAATTGATTCTTAATGTGAAGGCTATTGATATGTTAGAAATTGACATTTGTGAAATGGTTTCCTATTTGTGGTGATGTGCTTGGTGTGACTTACCATTTAGACTTCACTAGGAAGAAAGCATGAGCATGCCTTGATTAAAAGTTTAGAATTTCTCATTTTCAAAGAAATTGACCTTTGTGCATTTGCTTGGGTATGAACTCATGAGACATGTAAGTGTGTTGAGGAGAAGGACATTCCTCCATGGACACAACTAAACATGGTATGGTTGAGTATGACCATCATAGCACTAGGTCTAACAAATAAAGATCCTTGTTGATTCAATTGACTCAAGTATATGTGCATTGAAGTATGAGTGCCTAACTAGTCTCTTGAGTGTTGTTGGAATCTGCCTATGTGTGATCTTAAATGATAAGCTCTGAATAAAATGAAGTGTAATGACCATGTTATTATTAGGAGAAGGTAGTTCCTCCTATGAACATGATAAGAGCCTATGTGTTTGATGCATTGAAGAGTGAGTGAATAACGGTTTTGTTTGCTTGTCTGCATTGAGCGCTAAATGATTTGAAGTTCTGTTCCTTGTAATTTTGGTGCATTGACTTCTATATAATGGTGTGATGAATATTATGAACTTCTCTATGATACATTGAAGTCCTTGTTGTGATTAAAGTGTTTTAATTGTCATTCGAGGACGAATGTTCTCATGTGGGGGATATTGTAAGACCCCCAAATTGAGTTACGGTGTCTAGAGCCTCACATGTTCCTATTAGCTTGTTAAAATGTTAATTAAGTGTTTTAAAGTATGATTGGGTGATTTGAAGTAATTTGGAGTCAAACATCAAGGGGCAACCAAGACGTTCGATGACTAGTCACCTAAGGGGACTTATGTGTTTTTATGTTCTTATGTGTGTGTAATGAGCTTATTAGGTCCTAATATGAGTAATAATGATGTTTATAAGAAGTGTATGAAGTTTCATTAAGTTTGTACATCAAACGTCCAAGAACGTCTAAGACGTTTGAAAGTTAGCCCTTAAAACATTCATGCGTGTCTTGAGTGTGCCTTGCATGTTTTGATGTGATTTACGTGTTCATTTTGAGTGAAACTTACATGGAAGGTCTTCAACATGTTAAGGTGTATCTTCACGTTGAAAACGTCCGGGTATGACTCCTCATGGGCCCCGAAAGAGGCCCTCAAGGACGCAAATGTTGTCGAGACACTACCTTGGCAGTGTTAATCGCCTCGGCAGTCCATCGTGCCCCTTCGAATTGGGGCATAGGTTGACACTAGCCTCAGGATATGAAGCCACCATGAATTATCTACAGTCACCAACGACGAAGCAGAAGGATGCCCCGTTGTCCAGTCGACACCCAGTCGATGTTGTCCGTCTATGGTTGCCTGCAACTGCATGCCTGCGACTGTTCTATATAAGGGGTTAATGGGAAATTCACCCCACGTCCTAACATGACCCTGATAGGTATATTTTGTTATTTTTGGGTCTATTTAAGTGATCAAAAACGGGATCAACCCATTCTCAATTCATTCAACAAAAATTAGACTTTCCCTCCAAAACCAATTCTCTCTGGAAACCTCCATTGAAGGTGAAGCTCAAGAACAGCTTGGAGCTTGGATTCCCATGGATTCTTCATCAATTTTTAGAGATTTCCTTCTAGATAAAGGTATGGTGATCCTTCATGTCTAGTTATCCTTCCATCTAGATAGTTAATCTCAAAGTTTTTTAAAGAGATTTCATGATCAAACTTCTCCTTCTTCAATCTAGCAATGGGTTCTTTCTAAAACTATTTTAAAGGCTTAATCATGATAAATTGAAGATAATTTATTGTTTTTAACATGAATTTCAATCCAATTTCATTATGATCGTGGCTTGTTATTGGTTGAATTGTGATAAGATTACGTTGAATTTCTTATATCTACTATTTATTATGTGTATTTATGGTGAATTGTTGATGAATAATCCATGTGGATCAATATATGAAGATTTGAATAAGTCTAGCCTATCTCTCTATGTTTTCACTATAACCTTACCTCTTTTATGTATGAATGTGGGATTCGATTGTGTAGGGATGATTGTATCTACTGCCTTACTTGTATGTTATTCATGAATTGTAGATAAGTGATGCATGTGGATCAAGGTTTGATTTGCCTACGTTCTTCTATATTCCTTGGGTTCCTAGTATGGAATGCTCACTGTAATCTCAATTTTATGACAATTGTGGTAGGATTTCGATTATGCAAAGATCATTGTAACTACTGCCTTAGGTTGGTATTATTGAAGAAATGTGGGTATGATTCCTGATGATCAAAGTAAAGGAGTCTTGGTATGAATTGATCTACGTTCTTCTAGCCTGTAGATTGAATGATGTAATGTACATAATGTGATCTTAATTCTAGGGTAGATAAAGTATGAGTTAGACTTGATTATTGGTATTTAGATACTGCCCAAGATTGATACTATTGATGAAATATGATTGATGATCCATGCAAGTGAAATTGGCTAATGGTCTATGTCCTTCTACTTTCTAGTATGTTGGTGATGTGTTGTACTAGTTTGTAGCTTGGTGTTATAGTAGCTTATGCATGACTTCGTATATGATTATTTTACTTAAGCTACTGCCATATACTTGAATTGTTGATGAAACATTAGTAATGGTCAATAATGACCAAAGGCTAAAGGATTGGTAAGAATTGATCTACTTCTCTACTTCTCTATAGTATTGTTGATGAAGCCTTGTATGGCAATGTGCGGTATGGTCCACTTATGGTGGTGGTGTTTACTTTATTGACAATATACATGTTATGTGATCATGGCCTTGATGGTAAATATACTATGAATGTGTATTGGTGATGATCACACTATGTGAAGCTTATGCCTACTTTCTTATTCTAGTTGTGATCTAGGTTGTATAGATATTGTATAAGCATGTGCATACCTATATTAGGGTAAAGTGTAGGTGCTGCTAGTGATGAGTTATAATGGTTAATAATCCCTTACCGATGTACCCCTATGTGAATGCATGAATAGGAAAAGTTAAGAGTCTGTTAGTGTAATATGAAGTTCGCTTGTCTCCTATGCTATTGTTTGTTGTGTGGTCTATGCTTGATAGTGTATTGTGTTCCTAAGAGGGTGGTTGTATCAATGTGTTGTTGATAGCCATTATGTGATCATGTTACCAATTCACACACACCCTCACTCTACATGCATGCTTACAAGTAGTATAGGATCATAGTGTCGAATGAACGGTTATTCTCATATTCACTAGTGTCTACTACTATGCATGTTAAGCTTATGTCTATGAAAGTATGATATGTTTTTCCATAACTAGGATGACTTGATAGGTGTACAAGTATGGGCAAGGGTATGGGATCTTGTCCATGCATTGCACCTGTGTAGCTTTATAGGATAGTTCCTATATGTACATTGATATGAATCAATGAGTATGTTATAAATTTGTCTTATATGCTATAATGAGAAGTGTGTGGTATGATGAAGTATGGTTATACCTAGTGTGTAATTGTGTTTATATGAAAGCATGGCTCATATAGTTACACTTGTACACTTATGCATGAATGAAATGAAGTATGATCATATGTGGCTTTAAAGTGTTATGTGAAAGGATTGTTCACATATATGTATACACACACATGTATGATGATCTAGTCAAAAGAGGGGCACTTGGAAGGTATTCCCAAGGGTACCCTAAACTAGATAGTGCTTATTATATATGCTATGTCCATGTGAAAGGGTTTCTGACATGATCTTTGTTGATGAACTCTCATCTATGACCTATGACCTAAGCATATAGGGAGTCAATCCCTAAATCCTATTTTTATAAAGTAATGTTAATAAAGGCTTTTAAGAAAGGCTTTTCACAAAGGGAACTTAGCTTAGCACCGAGTGAACTTGAATGTGAGTGGTGTCCCTTCCCAATGTGGGAAGGAAGGTCTACCATAAATCTCGTGAGCTGGATAACAACAATGCCTCAATAGGCAAAAACAGGTTTTCCATAATTGAATAACCATAATGCCCTATCTTAGTATAAAGAGGGTTTTCACATGTAGGTCCAAGTTTAACTATGCTATGCTTGCCACATAGGATCTAGCGAGTTAATTCACTTAGTATGCTACCATGTGTTAATGTTCTACCTTGTCTAGGTAAGAACACCTTTCTTTGGTGTAAGACTTTACAAAATCAAATTCCATGTTTAGCACCCATGTTTTTAGTGTCGGCTAAGGCTTAGTGTAACAGTTCAAAAATCCAAGATGTGTTCTAGAGCCTAACATGAGTGTCATAAGGTTTAGACACTCTTGTAAGGTCAATTTTAATAAATATAAGTCATTTAGGATGTCTAGAAACCAAAACGTCCAAGAAAGTTCTTGACGTCCGGAAGTTAGTTCAAGGAGGTACTAGCATTCCTTAGCCTATTTGACTAGCATTTAGAAGTTGTAAAATGATGAAAATTTGTGGAAGGGTGTCTAACATATGTTTAAGTTAATTCATGGTCGATACGTCCGGGTACAACTCCCCAAGGAAAAACAAAGGGACCTTGAGTAAGACCCTTGCACATGGAGTCAAACACTGCCTGGGTAGTGTGCACCCACGGAAGTTCATCAATGAGGCGTGTGTGGATCGACGGGGCATCGATGCCATCCGTTGACCAAAACTTAGTCAAATTGCCGGGAGGCCTTGTGTGCAAAGTCTCTGATCAAGACTAAAGATGTTCAGCGCGGAATGGGGGTGGTCGTCGACACACAGACGGACCATTGGTCGAGATCTCGTCTGTGAGGGTCCAATTTTCTGCATGTTTAGACTAAATCTTAAATAAATAATCAAGGGGTTTTGTGGTTAGTTTGGAATTAAGGGAAGTCTAATTAACTTAGTTAACACCCTATGCAAAGTCCTAACCTAATTAAGACTAACTAGTATCTCATAACTCAGAAACCCAAATTATCTTCCTTCTCTCTTCTTTCTGTCTCTAGTAAAGAACTCCATTGAAGACCAAGATAGGGGAGGATTTTAGGCGCTGTAAAGGGACGAATTCACCATCAATTATTCATCAAGCGTTAAGTTATGGGATCTAATCACCTTTGAGACCTCTTTCTTCAAAGGGTTCCGTCAAAGTATTTACAAAAGTTGAGTTTTTAAGTGGGTTTAATCAAATCTAGAAATTAATGTTATGAATTAATTTGTTTATGGTTTCTTTGGGATAATATGAATAGATTAACATGTATTCAAACTTTATCATGATATATCTTGATGGTTTGGTCTAGTTTGTAGAAGATGGCCTTCACCCCTTAACCCTAGGTTATGATCTTGATATAAATTGAGTAATGTTTGTTCAATTGACTTGGTTATTGGATGAATTACTACTAGATGAGGTTGTTATACTAATCATTAATGAATTACGGTGAATGTAGTATTTCATGCTAGTTCTTGAGAAGTGATCTAGGTTATGAAGTAAGTTGTGAATTGACCTAAGTATCTTGAGCTTTGATCTAGTATTGAATTGTGATGTAGTGATTCTTCTAGCCTTGTTATCATGTTGGTCATTGAATTATTATGATGTTATGACCTAATTTGGTTGAAGTAAGGGTTGATGGTAAGACCTTGATGATGAGTTATGAAGGAGACTTGGTAAGTCTTATGATCCCTATTCTCTACTTCAACTATGGTTAATTGTGATTAAGTCATGATGTTGTGTTGGCGCATGCCTTGTTTTAGGATTGATAGGTTGGTATGATGTCGAATTGAAATGTCTTGACTATGGTTGTGAGGTTGATTAAGATGTAAAAGTTATAAGGATGGTGTTGACTATCAATGTGGCTTATCATGATTGAATATGTAAATGAGCTAACCTCAGTTATATGAATTGTAATGAAAGGACTATACTTATGCAATTCTTATTGAGCTATGATGATGATGATTATACAAGGACTAGACCCTATGACCTACAATAAGTTATGATGACTAAAGACATTAAAGACATTTCAAAAAGGGATTGTAACTTAGCACCGAGTGATCTTGTAAGTGAGGGAGTGACACTTTCCCAAAATGGGAAGGTAGGGTTCACTACGGTCCTCACGGGGTGGATAGCCTCATGACCACAATAGGGTGAAGAGTGATGTTTCCATGACAGCCCCAAGTTCCTTAAACTATATTGCCACCATAGGAATACTAGCTAGTGGATCCACCTAGATGCTATCTTCATGTTAGGTTTTACCTTGTCTAGTAGACCACCTTCCATCGGTGTAAGGTTTTACAACACCGGATTCCACACTTAGCTATTCTGGTCTATGTCGGTTAAGGCAAGTGTTCTCTAAGCAAAAATGTAGTAATGAAGTATAAACTAACTAGGGTGGCTTGAGAGGTTTGACTTAGCCTAGGTAGTGGTATGGGACTATACCTATGTCTTGCACTAGTTTGCCTTGATGGAAGCTTTAGAAGTTTGATATTATATATGTATATGATAATGAATGCAAATGATGATAAGATGATGATTTTACATGTAAAAGTATATGGTGATTGATATTCTTATGAACATGTATTTGGTCAATTTTGCTAAGGCATGATGTTATGTACCCTTAAAGGTTATGTTATGTGAAGTTGAACATTGGTTATGGTTCTTGTTCGGTTACTTGATTGAGTAAGCTTATGGGGCTTTTCTTGGTCATTGCACTTGTTTACTTTATGAGAATTCATGAGTACTTGTCTTGCTTGATTATGATATGATGAACTCTTACTCATGTATGTGATGTTATTCCTTGATGATAGGGTTGTATTAGATTATGGGTGCAAGTATGTTGATATGCATATTACTTGCTTTGACTTAATGAATATGTCTTGTTGATTGGTATGGTTTGTTTGATTATGCATAAGACTTTCAAAAGATAAAATAGCATATTTTAACTAAATGTCCCTTTTTAGCATGATTTCATCTTATATGTGCATATAGTCTCATACTTAGGACAAGTGGTGTACTAACCCAATTTTTCTCCCTTTTCCCCAACATTTTAGGTTCCGGTCGTTGAAGGCTCTTTGAGACGACTTGAAGAAGAGTTGACTTTCTCAATCATCCAAGTGGTAGTTCCTCACTTTTCGAGGGTGACGCCAATATCGAGATTATGAAGTTGTTTTAATTCTAAGACTCTTATGTTCTTTCTATTTTCATTTGAGTACGATTGTACAAGTCTATACGTGGCTCTTTTACACTGATGTATGGGCTATTCCCAAATTGCTAAATCTTGCTAGATGGTTATGAGATGAGACGATCTTTAATGACTATGTCCTATCATATATATATACTTATGTGCAATAAAAGTAGAAAACTATGTAATCTTCCTATACGAAGGTCTATGTATACTCGATATGAATATATTATGTGTATGCAGAGGTCTATGTAAACCTCAAAGTAGAAGTAATAAAAGTTTTAATTTTTCTGTATTTTTGACCTATGAATGTAATGATGAACACTAAGAGGCTAGTCTTAGTCCTCAATGAGAACGACGACACCGTTTACGTCCAGGGGGTGCTCCCCCGATTTGACACTTAGCTTCCTTAATGTAAAATTGACAATGTAGTCAAAGTAAATGACTAAGGACCCTAACTAGGATAACCTAAGAGAAGATACTTAGGATAGGTGGAAGTAATGAACTCACCTAGACATTGCACAAGTAGCTATCTAAGGGAGTCCTAGGAAGGTGTTCTAATGCATGTGCATATGCTTATGGTTTACTTACATGAAAATATGTTAGTGTATACATGATGTAATGATTTGCATGTTATCTAGTCCTAATGTGAAGTGTGTGCTTTGTTTATGAAATGGTCCTATGAATGCATGAGTTGAGTTAAAAGGTTGTATGTATGGTTTGCTTGTGGTCTTAAGGTGAAGCTTGAGAATTAATAGTGTTATGGGACATTCTTCATACATTGCACAAAGTATCACCAGAAGGATTACTTGGAAAAGTCAAGAAGTTGGAAATAAAAGGAGTTCATTGTAAAGGAAAATAGTTCACTGTAAGGTGAAAATAACTCACTATAAAGTGACCTGAAATGTGGCTTAAATTCAATATGTGATTTTATATGATGTTTGGACTTTGAATATGTTTATATGAAGTATGTGAATGATATAAATGCTATTGTATCAAGAATTTAAAAGATTTGACAAAAAGGCATCATGTATGATTTCAAGTAAAATGTCCCTTTTAAATGCATGTTTTTTGCATGGTTGGCATACTTAGTGCATTCTTGTACTAACACCACTCTTCTCTACTATTTACACATAGTGTAGGATATGGATGCTTAAAGAAGGTATCTAAGGTGTAGGGATTGATATGTGATTTCCAAGCTCAAGGAAAGGAATCCTTAAGTCCAAGGATTCCTAAGTCATGTCTTTACTCTAAAGTGTATAAATTTGTACTTATGTTTAATGTTTTAAGGGTCGTGTCCCTAATGTACTCTAATTTTGTTGAGTCTAAGATGACAAATAAACTTAGAGTCTAAGTATGTAATATGATATTTTATATATATGAAGTGAAGTTTCTGGCATATGATGTGTTATGAAAAGTTTTAAATTTTCCGCTAAATTTACTATGACAATGCGATGAATGATAACTAAGAGCTTGTATAATACCTCCAAGAGGTCAAGTACGCCATGTTACTTCTTGGGGGTGCTCCCCGGATGTGACAGTATGTGAATATGAGCATTTTGACTTAGTAGGCTTATGCACCTTTTGTCTTGTATGTGTATGAATAAATGATGAATGAAAGTCTAGGATTGGTAGACTTAGGATGGTTCCCTTCTAAGAATGACTAATACGGGGAACCTTTAATATAGAAAGAAGGTTATGATATCCTTGAAGTTGAAAGCCGTAATGGTATCCTTCTTGTGTGAATTGTGGACTTAGGGATAGGTTGGCAGGAATGACATGAAACAATCTTTAAGAAAGTCATTGAGCTATCCTTTTATAGACCTTGAGTTGCAGCACTAGTGGACCCATTATTGATAGGGGTATTATGAGTTGGTAGGACAAAGCAAAGTTACTTTCTCATATAACTTTCCGTGATTGAACTTACTCTATGGCAACAAGGCTAAGCACCTAGTGGGTATGCTTGTGGTTGTAGCTCTACTTGAGAATGAGACTATAGTACAAAGAAGCCCTTGATATTCCTTAACCATGTGCCTACATAAGATGTGTCCTAGTTCTACCCTTGGAAAGTACAACGACCTCCATTGGAGTAGGGTAGACTCCGGATTACATGCGTAGCTAGTATGGTCTATGTTGGTTAATGTCTATTCTCAACATGTGGGATATGATCTAGTGTTGGAGAAGTTCTACAACGTTAAAGTAGTGGAATGGGATGCTATCTCAACATGGCACGAGTAGGCTTTGAAGATTCTAGGGTGTAGGTTCCCTAGGTCTTATCTAAGACCATTGTGTGAAACCCTTAATGTATGAAATGTCTCTTAAGTGTCTTAATGAATATTTTTGACTTAAGTTAATGAATGTTGAATAGCATGATTACTATCTAGGGTAGCTTTGAGGTTTGTTTCTGTAGCGACCCTTTTGGAGAGATACAACAAACTGACAAGAAACTTAATTCCAAATACTTGCAAAATTTAAAAGAGATTAACAAAGGGCAACAAAATTTTAATCTAGTTGAGATATTAGGTTCATAACTAGTAATTTAGTTAAGGATGTGCATCTTGCCCATTTTAAATATTTAATTGAGGTAAAAATTTATATGGCAAACTTTTTTAGCTACTGACGAAAAAGCCTCCCAATATATGTTAAGCAAAAGCGAATAGCTTTTCATGCATATACTATCTTCAAACCTAAGGACAAAATACCAATAATATTACCAACTTCCGAGTATCGAAATCAGCCGGTTCATGCTTCACACCCCAAAAAAGATAAAAACATATAGTCGTACTTATATTCCATGTAAATATACAGTACATAGATCAAGTACAAGTCCCAAGGTTTATACAAAATATATATATGTCAATATGCAAGTGTGATCTTCCTTAAGGCTTTCAAAATCTCCATCTTCAGTGACCAACTTCAAGCTTCCTCTTGAACATTCCCTAAGATAGAAACAACTATCGCTAAGCATAATGATTAGTGGGATAAAAACGATAGATCCGGCGCCCTTAGATTCATCAAGTTATCACTCTCAAGTCAAGGGAAACATAATTGAAATATAATCAGTAAATCAAGTAAACAATATACAAAGAGCATCAAGATTGATAATTAAAGCTCCAAATGTCAATAGCGTTCATAGCACAATTTTCCAAGAGGTTCAATAACAAGACTCACTCAATCTATACATCATGTTGTCACACCAAGTACAAACAGGTATCAAGAAGGGTCGACGCCCTGTATCAAGAAGGGTCAAAGCCCAATAATCAAGAGAACCAAAAACCATATTAAAAATGGCTTTGTAGTTCGTACATAAAATGGACAATTCCCATACTTAAGACGAACTAAAAATCCAAAGTCAAGATGGCAAATGATCCTAATCAAGAGGCATGCCAATAGTAACAAAGTCACAGCCACAATAAGGATAAATTCCCAACAAGAATGCCAAGTGATCAAACAATCCATACAAGTGGGCGAGTTACACAAGTGTCATAAATGTATTAAACGACAACAACTCAACAATGCAAAGTGACAAGAGGTAACAAACGTACCAATTTAAAATTTCAGATATAGCATCAGGTAACAATAGTACTAGTACAAGTTTATACACAAACCTCGACGCTTTCGCAAAGAAATAGTCCAACACGACTTCAAGAGTTCAAACTGTAGACCAACCAATGTATGAAGGTCCTCAACTTTCTCACTAGTATATACAACCTTAAAAATATAATTAAATAACTTATTTAATTCATAGTATCTCAATAATGTCGAAGTAAAACAGGATAATCATCACAAATAAGTCTAGCCTGTATAATTACTACTAAGCTCCCAAAACAGTGATTCTGTCCAACAAAAGTAATTCATGTCACAACTTAGTTTTGAAACAGTAAACGGCCAAACTGAACTTTATATCCTTCATAAAAGATGTAGGTATATCTCTTAAGCTTTCAAATAATCAAGAATAACCACAAAATACTTTTTTTACAAAAAGACATAATCAAAACACTAACAGTTGCACAGACAGGATTTCTAATTCGAGAAGCTGGACAGAACCTGTCCTATGTTGCGTCAAATAATTCGAATCCATCACAACAAAATTAGAGTTTTGCATAAACACAGGAGTTGTAGAATTACGAATTTTCTTTCCAAATCATATTTATTCACAGTAAAAAAAGTTTATAATACAAGATATGCTTAAAACACAAAAGCCTACCCAGCTAAGAAACTGATTTTTCATCACTTACCAAAAGAAGTGTGTGTGTCGGATTAAAGCCAAAAAGAGCTATTTTTTTTTCTCTTGATTTTGAAGAAAAACCATTTATCTAGTTTTATAATGTTCTTATACTTCAGGGAAAATGAAATCAATCAAAGGAGGTGAAAAATACATTGATACAAAATGATCCTCATCACATGTGCACATGTCACCAAAATGGGCTGCCCCTAAAAATAGTTGTCTACCAAAAATCATACATATATAATCATTTTTATATACCTTTTACCCACACATCCAATATATGTTGAAGTATAATTAGAAAATTACGCAAATACCCCCATATAATACGTTAAATTACAATAATAATTTACGTTAAACACGTTTTCAATTATCACAAAATTTCAAGTTCCCAAAATGAGAATAAAATATATTATAGTAATGTATTGACATGTAAATCATGGTCGAGTATCTTAGGGGTGTTACAACTTCGGTAGTCTTGGAGAGGGTGTATTGGCGGTCTCTTCACGTCTTACTTATGTGAATGTTGGAGTAACCTTAGGTGGTGATATAATGTAATGAAAAGGGAACAATCTTACTTTAGGTAGCGTGAAGGACTATTTAGGTAGGCTTGATAAGGGTGTATGGGCGGTCTCTTCTCGTTTTTCTTAAGTAAGTCTTAGGATAACCTTTGGTGGGAGGTGTATATGTTTATATGGTTTCTAAGTCATGTTAATGCTATAATGTGGATTACTTGGACTGTGTCTCATATGTGAAGCTTGGTGTTGGATGTGGTTCTTATACTTATGCTATGAAGTTTTCTTCAAAAAGAGCATAAAAAACGTGTTATTTTCAATGTCCAGTTTAGCATGATTTTATTGCATATAACATACTTAGTACATTTAATGTTCTAATTCCATATATTGTCTTCTCTCTAATAGTGTAGGTGGCAATTGAGAGGAGTAATTTGAAGTGAAGCTTGGATATTAGCATCTTTTCAAGCAACTTTTGGTATGTCCTTAATTGATTAGAGGACATAGCTATGTTTTGCTTTATTATTCAAAAGACAGTGTATTGGACATTGATATTCTCTATTCTATTGTTGTATGGGCTGTGACCCAAGATATTCATGAGTCTAAGATGGCTACGATGAGACATAGTTCTTATGTTTTCTATAAAAGAGTTTAGAGATAATGTTTTTGTGAAAAGTTTTAATTCCGCCTTACTTTTCATATTTTTATACGATGAATAATGTCTAGGGGCTCTTGTATAAGACCTCCGAGAGGTCGAGTGCATCTTCTGGAGATTTGAGGATACTATTTCTTCTAGGGTATACCCTCGAGTCGTCACAATTTTTGAGTTGCAGAACCAAACCACTAACCCTCTTTGACGGGACGTCGTCCAAACGATGGTTCGTCATTGTAGGGCATTGGTGGGGCTCCTGCAACACTGTCTAGCTGCGGCCAAGCTTTGGGTGTTTCTGTACATTCACTCCAAGTCTTTTAAATTGTGAGGACGGTTGTTTTAGGTATATTTTGGTATTTTAATAGTATTAAAGTGATTAAACTCTCATTTAGACCCTAAAACCTAAAGTAAAACCCTTCCGTCCCAAAGTTTTCCCAAAAAACCTCCATGGAAGCTCAAGGTCAAGACGGAGCTAGGATGGTGGATTCTAATGGCTTTCTTCTTCAATTCTATTGTGGATTATTTTAATAAGGTATGAGAGTTCTTTATCTAAGACAAGTTATCACCTTAGAGACAATTTCGAATTGATTTCAAAGTTTAGGAAAAAGACCAATTTTCAGTCTAAGTCATGGGTTCTTGTCTGAAACGATTTCAAGATATGATGTTATTAATGTATAATTGATGTTTTCCAATCAAAATCTCCATGAACCCTTTATCTTCACAAATCTCAAAATTTGGCTATATGTAGGGCTAATGTAGATGATCTAATAATGATAGAATTGAGTTTAGATTATGTTGTAATGTTGTTTTCTATCATGAACTATATTATTATATTCTGAATTGTTGGAGATGTGAAGGAATAGTGATCTTGGCTATTGGAAGAAGGTAAGACGACGTAATTCTCTTAGTTAATGTATGATTTAGAAATAATTTCTCTATTGATTGGTATGGTCCACTTATGGTGGCGGTGCTTATGTGTTGAATATGATGATGATCATGGCCTTGCCGACATTATTATGTGAATTGTCTTAGTATCAAGGCTTAATATAAAGTTAAAATGTAAAGTTATGTATATGAAGTAATGTGATTATGTGTAAGGTGTTATGTCTCATTTGAATGTATATGGTAAAGTTATGGTATGATATATGTGTGGTCTTGTATAATGTTAATGAATATGGTGAAGTACTCATGTGATGTCTTTATGATCCTATATGGGTGTTAATGTTATGATGCTTCTTTAAGTGGTGGTACATGGTGATGGGGACTAAGAAGAGCCTCATGCGATAATGTTGTATCTTGTGTGGTAGACTTAGTGTCCCTACTTTGTACTTGAATGATAAATGAATACGTGATATAATGAATGTTGTCTCTTGATTGATAGACCTAAGTCCCTCCTATTGATGCATAAAGTTATGTGAATATGTGATCTCTTCAATTGGTGGGCTTAGACACCCTTGTCATGTACGAATATGAATGAATGAATGAAAGTCTAGGATCGGTACACCTAAGATGGTGCCCTTCAAAAAATGACTATTATCAGACCTTCAATAAAAAAGAAGGTCAAATATGTGTAACCTTGAATATGATAATAAGGTTAAGAATGAGAAACCTTCAATATGAAAGAAGGTTCATATTGAAGCCTTGAAGTGCAAGACCATAATGGTGCACTCTTTATTGGAATGATGGACATAGGGATAGGTTTGATGGAACAACATGAAACCATCTCTTAGAAAGTCATAAGATTTATCCATGAAAAAGAATTATGATTAGGTAGGACTAAGAAATGGTACCTTCTCTAATATACCTAGGAAATGATTACTCTATGAGAAATAGGGCAAAGCACCGAGTGTATATATGCTTGTGGTAGTAGCTCTATTTGAGTTGAGACTAGAGTACAAAGAATCCATTGATATCCCAGAACCATGTGCCAACATGTGATGGGTCTTAGTTCTACCTTTGGTAAGTAGAACACCATCCACGGTGTTGGGTCCTTATGACATCAAATTTCATAGCTAGTTAGTATGGTCGATGTCGGTTAATGCCTATTCTCATCATATGAGATTTACACTATAGTTATTGGATAAGTTCTACAACGTGTGGGATGCTATCTATACATTGCACGAGTAGGATTTGAAGATGTTAGGTGAGCTCCCTAGGTCTTCCAAGACAGTTCTGTGAAGTTGTCTAAATGTATGACTGTCTCTCAAAATGGTTCTAATGAATAAGGCTCTTTTAAATGAAAGTATGTTCTCTTAATGTAGTATGTTGACTAGAAAGGTTCTTATCTAGGGTACCTTTATGGATATCTTAGTTAGGCTTGGAGAGGGTGTATGGGTGGTCTCTTCATGTCTTACTTAGGTGAGTATTAGAGTAACCTTAGATAGAGAGCCTAAATGATATAAAGGTTTATCTTATTGAATATGGAACTAAGTGTTATATGTGAAAAGGAATATCTTTACTTTGGGTAGTTTCAAGGATTACATAGGTGTGCTTGAAGGGGTGCATGGGTGGTCTCATGGGTGGTCTCGTCTTGTCTTACTTAAGTGAGTCTTAGGATAACCTTTGGTAGAGGATCTAAATGCTTATATGGATTATATGTGATTATGGTTATATCTTGTTTAACATGGATTATGTCTTATACATTATTGTTGACTTTTACTATGTCTCCTGAACTCTTATTATGAAGGTTTTTATCAAAATGTCATGAAAGAATGTTTCAATACTAAATGTTCCTTTTTCATTGTTTTAGCATGGTTTCCGTACATATTGCATTAATTGTGTTAACCCCTTCTTTTCCCTTTTAGACTAAAGTGTAGGGATTGGATGTCTTGATATGCCATGGATGATGAATAGGTTTCTAAGGGTTGAAAATTATGTTTTGTTGAATCCTCATAGATTCAAGGAAAAGACCCACATGTTGCTTTTAAGTATTTAGTCTTCATTTTAAGTCTTGTATGGGCTTGGTCCCAATGTTGTACATTCAAAGTATTATATGGTTTAATGAGACATTGTAAAGTTAGATGTTGTTAAAAGTCTTCCGTTTGCGTATTAATGAAAGTATTCTTTGTCTGTGAAGAAAGTTTTAAATTCTTGGTTATTTGTGATTATATTGTGCAATGAATGATCTAAGAGGCTTGTATGAGACTTTTTGAAGTCTCATACGCCAGTAACTTCAAGGGAGTACCCTTGGGTCATTATAGTCGTCTGCCAATATTGTGAATCATGGACTCAATCAGAGAAATGGGCAAATACCGTCGAGTTGGTCTTGAGGTGGAATTTAGGGAAATTTTTTGAAAAATATAAATTGGTTTTTGAAGAGAGAGAAAGGGGATTTATAAATTTGAATATTTTACTAGTAGAAGCTTATGTTATGTTTGAGATTTTTGGAGAAGACATTGTGGTTTAAGAGTTCCAATCTTTATTATGGCATTCGGTATTGATGATTTTAGCATCCTGATGGAATATCCTTTTGGTAACTCTTACTTACTTTTTACTATGTTTGGATAAATTTCCTTACCTTGGGGAACTGATTATGTCATCGAGTATATAAATTAGCTTCAGAGTATTGTTAATTGCTAGATTTAAAGTTGTTTCAAAATTAGGTATTACTCATGATTTCATTTAATTGAAATTGCAGATTAGTTCTAGCTTTAGCTCTCTACGATGTCTTGTGAAAGATTCTTAGAGTGGAGTATATAGTTGCTAGTTGTATTGACTCATCTTCATAACCCTGCTTGAAAAATATTGTTTAATAAAGGATTTTTGTTTCTTTGCATCGTTAAGATTGGTGAGGTTCGAAAGAACATACTACAAACATAATATTATATTGAAATAATGATTGATTTAGTTACTATCCATCCTACTCATTCAATTTCAACAACTTGAAGCAATTACTGATTACCCATTAAGAGAAATTAGTATATGATTGCACACACACTCATAAGGTCCCCTATCTATATTTTCAAGCAACACATTAATTGTCTCCGTTAAAAATGTATTACTTTACTCTGTTAATATTGATAATCTAAATTTATTGATTTTCATTATGTTGTGTTTTGCTTATTTCCATTCTACAAGAAGTTAGAACACTTTCATACTTCGTATTTAAATTCATTCTAATACCACTCTTTGTATGGTACCTCTTCATATTCCCTTTTGATTGAATTACTCTATGAGAACATATGCTAGCACCGAGTGAGTATGATTTGGGAGTGACTCTTCATTAGTTGAGACTAGCGTACAAAGAAACCCTTGATATTCCTTAACCATGTGCCAACATGGGATGTATCCTAGTTCTACCCTTGGCAAGTGAAACATCCTCCAATGGAGTAGGGAAGACTCCGGATTCCATGCCTAGCTAGTATGGTATATGTCGGTTATTGCCTATTCTCATCATGTGGGATATATTCTAGTACTCGATAAGTACTACACCGTTTAGGTAGTGGAATGAGATGATATCTATACATGGCACAAGTATGCTTTGGAAGTGCTAGGGTGTACGTTCCCTAGGTCTTTCCAAGACCATTATGTGAAGTCCCCTAAATGCTTAATTGAATCTTAATTGACTTAACAAATGATTATGAGTTGAGTTAATGTAGGTTGAGCAAAAGTATTCTATCTAAGGTAGCTTTGGGGGTTGCTTAAGTAATCTTGAAGTGGGTGTATGGGCGGTCTCTTCATGTTTTACTCAAGTGAATCATAGAGTAACCTTTGTTATGAGAGTGATATGCTTATATGACTTAAAGTATTAATATTGCTATTATGTGGATTACTGTAACGTGTCTTATATGTGAAGGTTATGTTAAATGTGATTCTTACACTTATGTTATGAAGATTTCCTCAAAAAGAGCATGTATTGTATAAATCTCCTATTAGCATGATTTTTATGCATTACACCATATTTAGTGCATTCTAATGTATTAATTCCATATATGTGTTTTATATCTAAAGTGTAGGTGGCATTTGAGAGGAGTCTTTGAAGTAAATCTTGGATTCTAGCATTACTTTCAAGCAAGTGTTGGTATGTCCTCAATTGTTCTGAGGACATAACTATGTTTAGTTTTCTTATTCAAGAACATTGTAATAGACTTACTTATTTATATATGGTTGATGCATGGGCCGTGTTTCCAAGATATTTGTGTGTCTAAGATGGCGACTTGAGACTTAGCCCTTCCTTATGATTTTCTATCAAAGATATTTTGTAGTCCTATTCGATTGTTGTGAAAAGTTTTAATTCCTCACTACTTTTCATATATGGTTATCCGATGAATATGTCTAAGGGCTTGGACAAGACCAGTGAGAGGTCAAGTACGTTGTGCCCCAATTTGAGAATGACATATCTTCTAGCGGGTACTCTCGGGTCGTGACAATATGTTATTTTACTAAGTCTATTATTTTATTTTTCATATATTGATAAATTGATCTTAGTAGTTCTGAAATTATAGGAATTAAAAAACTGATTCTAGCTTGCAAGAGCCTTAAAATTATCAAAAGATGAAGAATCTTGCCGCATTACATTCTCTTTAGTAGATTTAGACATAAACAAAGGAAAATCCTATAGACAACTTAGTTGACGAAATGGAAGAGGTGTTTGTTGTGGTGTACACAAGACAGGTCAATGGTATGGTAGTTCCACTCATATTCAATGTTACTTCTAGTATTTTAAAACCAGAAGTGGGGGTAGATTCTAGTTGAAACAAAGCATGTTACAATTGATCTGTAATTCTTGGAAATTAATCGGTTTACCCCATGAGGATCCCCAAGTACATATTCGCAAGTTTGTGCAAATACACAACACTTAAATAACAATACATGATAATGGTCAAATTATCCTAAAACCCATTAAGAGAAGAAGCGCTCTAAATAAAAATACTCAATGAAGAGTCTGGGTCGAATACCATATTGAGTGATATACTGCAAGGAATCTTATCAAAATATTCATATTGTGAGCAAACTAGTTTTTAGCACTTAAAAATAAAGGTTGGATCATTCCAATAAAATTTACAGAAAAGGGTTTTGACATCAAGAGTTGCAACTAAACTAAATTTTAGGAATTTAAATGATAAGGAAACCATCTAGGGGTACAACAATTTGAATTGATGCCACTAAGTAGTAAATATGTTTCTCAATAGTGCTAAACAATCATGGATAGGCTATAATGCTAAGATACACCTCTAAATTCAAAACTTAGGTGGTCTTTAATAAGTACAAACCAAATGATTAGTTGGGATCGATCCCACAGTAGTCACAACCAAATATTAATACACAATAACAAAGAGGGTCCACTATGGCTTCCATACAATGGTAATTAGGATAGCTCAATGACTTTCTTAAAGATGGTTTCATGCCGTTCCAGCCAACCTGTCTCTAAGCCATCATTCACACAAGAACAATACCATTACGACTTCCAAATTCAAGGATATCTTAACCTCATTTCTGTATAGAAGGCTCCACAAATTAGTCATACTTAGAAGGGCACCATCTTAGGTCTACCGATCATAGACTTTCATTCAACATTCATCCATACACATACAAGACAAATGTGCATAAGCCTACTAGGTCAAGATGTTAATATTAATATACTTAGCATGCATCAAGTAGATGAACATAGTCTACCTAAGAAGAACCACACATCATCTTCATATCACATATTTAATAGTGTTCATGTATCACATAGGACTAACCATGTAAACCTATCAAGATACACTAGTAACACAACTAGAGACATCACCCTAATTTATCATGATCACACATACACATATGTCACAAAGTCCTTCACATTGATCATATACAAGTTATAACATGACAATATCACAAGTCATAAAGTAATGTCGACAAGGCCATGTTCATCATAATTAATAATATAACGCTGACAAGGCCACATCCTTCACGACTTTATCATATAAGCACCGGCACCAAAAGTGGACCATACCAAACATCACAATTCAAGACATATACTACACAATATAGAGGGAATTAGGTCAACATACAATCATTCCATCAAGAACACCTCCAATCCGTAGCCATTCCAACCAATTCAATTCACAAAGGCTCTTACCAATGGCCATATTCAACAATTAAATCCAATAATCAAACTATACAATGGATCAACACAATACAAGAATTACAAAATTTAGGTATCATGTATACAGTATTAACATGATCTTTACATTATAATACAGCCCAAGGTGATCTACACAATAACTCAATACCAAATAAGCCTTGATCAAGCCACCAAATTTAAGGCCAAAATTAGAGAATCATGATTTGCATGGGTTCATAGACTTTCATACTCTGAATCACCATATTAACATCAATTCAATAAGAAATCATTGATTCAAAACGTTTTATGCAATAACCCATGGCTAGAATTCAATTTAGAAGTTAATACTTTGAGAAAGTCTTGAAAACCACTTTGAAGTTTGTATCCTTGAAGAAAGAAGTTTAATGGATTAAAACCATACCTTATGAAGACAATCCACGAAAATGATGAAGAATTGATGGAGGAATCAAGCTCCAATCTCCATTCTCCCTTCAAGCTTCAACGGAGATCTAAAGGTTTCTTCTGTGGGGTTTTGTGTTTGATTTTGGAAAGTGAATTCATCTTAGTGTTCCAAAATACCCTTAAGTAACCGCCCAAATACTATTTAGAAGGCTAGGTGAAATTCCCAATACACCTTTGAGCTGGCTGAGACACCTGTAGAAAATATGCAGGGGCCAATCGACGGCCTCACCTACGGGGCGTAGACCCATCACCAGGCCGTACTGGAAACTGTCGATTGGGTCAGAGAATCATTAAATGGGATCTTAATCTCCCTAGCCTAAGTTTCAACCTACGCCCCAATCGATGGTCCGTTGATTGCCCCTCGTTGGTTGGAGTTGTTTTTGACAGTTTTGCTCACAAGTTGGGTCCTCCTCAAGGACCTTTTGGTTGGTCCATGGGGAGTTTTTCCCAGACGTTCAAAACCCAAATACACTCTTATACAAGTTAGAAACCTCTCACGTTAATTTCAACAAAAACGAACACGTCAAACATGCTAAGACACAGTAAGGCACACAAACACGTTTCAAGGGTAAACATTTGGACGTCTTGGACAATTGACCTTTTAACTCTACCAAACGTTACACACGGCCTCAAATCACTATTATAAATCATTTTAGGACTTCAAAACCTCATGACACACATTTTAGGCTCTAGTTTCACCTTGTTCATTTTTAGGGGCGTTACACATATAAACTTATTCGTAATTCCTCAGCAACTCGCAAAATACATGTTACCGCATAATGCACATGAAATTGTATGTGGTCACATGAGTAATAAAATGCACTACACCATTTCAGGACTTCGTCCACACTAAATCTGGACAACGCTTGTAAAGTGTTGCCTAAAATACTTTTGGGAACACTTTTAAAACGTAGCCCAAATTTTTAACTTTTGGCTTCAATAATATTGACAACACTAGTAAAGCGTAGTCTTTAATGGTATATGCTACATTTTATAAGCGTTGTTACAGTATGATATAATTGGCAACGCTTATTTACACATAAGACTACACTTTTAAAGTGTCTTACGTTCATAATTGTAGAAACAACACATTACAAGTGTGGCCTTAAAATTTTCACTAAAATTTAAATCTTCCTCCAACATTTTTAACTCTCCCTCCCATTTTTATTGGCCAAAAATAATAATTATAAATCATTAATAATTAATAAAACATTGAACAGATAACCAACACACTTTTATCTTTGTCTGAAGAACGATACACTTTTTGGAGAACTGAAGATCGAGCCGAAGAACTTCGAGCTGAAGAAGAGCGAGTTGAAGCTATGAACTGAAGAGCTGAAGTTACCACGATTTCTCCGATACCGGATTTGGTCAAGCATAAGTACCCGATTCTTGATTCTTCGTTCTTGAGTTTATAACTATGTTTTCACAATTGTATGTATAAGGTTTTGTTGTAATAATCAACATGGGTGCTTGTACCTCAAAACCTCCAAGACCCAATCCCTATTCCCCACAAGAAATTCTTCCCCCATCGGAAACACCAAATGTCGCTGAAACCCAGAAAGATAATGAAGCTAAAAGTCACCTCTACTCCGGCGAGGTTGTGTAAATGCCCTTTTCCTCCTCCTCCTCCAGAGAAGCATATTTAACCTTTGATGTTGAGACGAAATGGTAGGGTAAACCTAATATTGCAGCTATTCCTGAAAGGAGATGAAACTGAGGGGGCTAACTTGGATAAGAGTTTTGGGTTTTCTAAGCAATTTGCGGGTAAGTATGAAATTGGGGAGAAAGTTGGTAGAGACCATTTTGGTATACTTGTTCTGCTATTGTCAAGAAGGTGAGCTTAAGGGTAAGAAAGTTGTTGTTAATGTCATTCCAAAAGCCAATATCTCTTCTTCTCCACTCTGTTTAGCCCTTAATGATGAAGTGTATTTGCATATTAAATTACCTATAATGTCTGATTGTTGAAGTACATGGTGGGAAAAATTGGTCAATTTTATGAGTCCATTTTCTTTGATTTAAGTTCTGTTATGGTTTTAGATTTATTCTTTGTATGTCATGAAAACCATTATATTTTATGAGTCCATATTCTGAAGCTGAGGTTCCTTTTTATTTTCTATTAATTTTTGTTTTGTGTTTAGAAGGAATGAATTACTTTGGGGTTGTTGAAATGGAATCACGAGTTATAGCTGAAATTCCAAAGTGCAGGAAGAATGTGCCGAAAATTGTGAACGTCAAAGTGAGCCCTAGGAATATTCAGCAGCCGAGATACATGGAGTTACTACTCGAAAGCATTTGAATCAGTTAGTATCTATCTTGTACATAGTTTGTTCTCGTTCTATAAGGTTCATTTTTAGCATTAAAACTTGTTCTATGTAAGCACTTTGAAAATTGCTTTTTTCTAATAAATGTTTTTTGGTCAAACAGTATGTTATATTGATATCACCAATTGTCTCATCCAGTACTACAGTTTTTTTTACAGCTATTCTTTTGAGAAATCAAAAACAGACAAGACCTCCCCTGTCCCTTCTTTATTTGTACATAGAATCATATTTGATTGCTAGTTCTCTTTTTCTTTTCCATCTGGCAATCACTTTCTAGACTAAAATAGTAACATTAAGCATTGGTGCATCTAAAATGTCTTCAGGATTCTATACGAACATTTATTACATTTGTATATTTTGGTCTGTATGCCCGGTTTGGATTGCAGGATAATCGGAAAAATATATGTAATGTATTGTGATATAGCTAACTGAAAGAGGATGTATTGAACTATTATACTTCTAATCCAGAGCTGATGTATACGAATTTTCATGGACAAGTGTGCAATCAGTTCTTGTGATAGTGCTCTAAAAAAAAGACTTTAAACTTCCATCTTTTACTTAATATTAGAGGATGTCTTTAAGAAACTTATATATATAAAATCCTATTGTATTTTTGTCATTTCTGTATGATTCGAATGCGAAAATGACTCACTCTCTGAATAAGTAAGCAACGAAATTATCGTAGTTGAAAGTAACTTTCGTGTAAGGAAAGTAATTTTGCATGGATACATGATTTGTGTTCTTTTTTTTTTTGAGCTTAGAACTAATTTGAAGAGCTTGCGGTGAAGTTTAAAAAACTTTGTATTGCAGATACTTGGAAATTCCTTTGAGCTATTGTTCTTAAGTTGGATTTTTGAAAAGTTCAATCATATTTGAATTATTTTTTATTTAAGAACTGCAGCGTCTTTGATTGTTGAGGTAGATTTGAAATTTATTTTAGAGACAACCTAAGAGTTCTCCCTGAAGGAGTTGCAAAGATTATTCCAGTTCTTTGAGTGTCAAAACTACTGAGAGTTGAATTCAATTATTAAAATATGCTGAAGGTTTCTACACTTCGATTGCTGAGTGTAGCTGAACAATTTTTTTCAAAACAATGTTCCAAGAGCTCCCAGAAATTTCAAAATTACATATCTTGCATTAATTTCATTTCTTGCTTCTTTAACTGAAATGTGTCTATTATTTTATAAGTTCAAAGTTCAAATTTTTTACCCTAACTATGAGTGTTTGGAAAAAATTTCAGCGTATGAATCTTAGCTTTTTCTAAACTTTGTTAGGATTCTACTTGGTATCTTTCAACCAAGCACCAATCTATGGCATCTCATCACGTGTCACTTCTCAACCACCTGATGAAATCATGTAGGTTAATCTTATTTCGCAGACCGACAGTGAAACCATTGAAGATTGAGCCTAAGTTCAATGGATGACTAGTTTCCTCTGCATCAAACGTGCATAATAAAATCACAGACAAGCACTTACTGATGTCTTAGAGTGGATTACAGAGAAAGTAAATTGCTACCTTAACGTGAGGAAATATATCAAGATGAAACTTACTGCATATTTTGAGGTAAATGATTTTCTTTTTTAAACAGATTAATGAAGAAAGCGATGAGCCAAAACCAAAGTGGCATCTCAGGTGAGTTGAAAATTAAAATAGATATTTGGCACAAAAACTAACCAACTCAATATTATTTAGTTTTTAAATCTAGCTATCTCATAAGTGAAGTTCTACTCTTTATTATTTAGTTTGTGCTTCTCAGAAGTTTTCATTGATGATAACTAAAGTACACTTATCTTTTGTTTTCCTTTGGACTGAGAAGTTATTACCGATATCATTCATGAGTACGAAAATTTAGTTTAATGTGCAGAATACATGTCAAAAGATAATGAATGGCTTCTTATAATTGTAGAAAGTAGTAAAAACAAAGAATAGTTTAGAAAGCTATACTTGACGACACTTTTCTCAATGATCTTATTTTTAGTTGAATTTTTTTAATGTTTATGAGCCTTGCTATTCTTCTAATTGGATTCATTATCTTGTAAATTTTTAAATATGTGAGGCTATTGATTGCAAAAATTAAATTGGATGCTAGCTATATCTTCTAAATATTGAGCTTTTGATGTGTTGTACATGAAGAAATTCCTGTTGCTTGAAGTTGGTAGAAAATTAGGAACCATTGTCATGCTGTCCATTTTTTTCCTTCATGAATTTGTTGGTCTGGCGGGATGCTTCTTTTCTCAGGTTTTACTATATCTATGTCATTGCAAAGACCATATCTTCAAGAGTTCACATCAAAGTTTTCAGAGATAAAACCAAAAATTATTATATATGCTGGTAGATTGGCAATTGAATGTTCCTTACATCTTTCTGTTTTATTTATTTATTGATTATTAAATTTAGCATGCAATTATAATAGTAATCATGTAAGAACTTCAACTGGTTTTTATATTAACACATGCTTCTGAGTCTTCATGGTGGAATGATGAAGCGAAACCATAAATGTATCTCTATTTATCTAAGTCTTGGAAGATGATTTTCATGCAACACTTTTTGTTTTAGGTGAATAACATGTTGAGCCCGTGCCATGGCCTGTCTAGTATATATATATATATATATATATAAATCATTCTGCATTGTTGCTGTATTTGGAGACATATCAGTTGAGGTTTAGGTACTCCTTGATGCCATAATGCATCATTCCTAGCCTTCCATATGTAGTAAATAACTGCTGCCAGAATTGTCCACAATAATGCTCTTCTTGTTTTCCCTCTTGCTTTACTAGCTAAGATTTTTCAATATCCTTCAAGGTCCCTATTCTGAATGCACTGTTGTGTCCATTGGTTGAGTATGTTCAAGCAAGTCTTAGCATAATCACATTAAGACAAGAGATGGGCTATTGTTTCAACTTGGTCTCCAGAAATGAGACAATTATCTTCCTTACTTATGCCCATTTTCTTGAGCCTTTCTCTTTTGAGAAGTCTATTCTGCATTGCCAACCAGCTTATGAAACAGTGTTTGGGACACTCATTGAGTTCCACACTCTAGTTTACTATTGATTTATTTGACCGTTTGTTGCCACAAACTTATATTACTAAGTTGGAAAAGATGTATTAGTTATTGTTGTTTCTTATTGGCTTCTCTTTTTGGTGGTGATAGTGAGAGGATGTGGGTATGGTGCTACTAAATTGCAGTGGCTTATTTTTGAGTGATTGGTTTGGGATAAAGATAGTAAAATAAGATAGAACATTATTTATGATTGAATGTCATTTGCTTCTGATAAAAGTATTCTTGCATTTCAGAACCTTGTTGGCTTATCTGTATCTGATGGTTACATTGCTACTTTCTTAGAGACGAATGAGGTATCATTTACTATCAAATATATCACTAATACTACTTGCTTACTAATTTAATTGTAGATGAGCCCTTAGCAATGGTTTCATTTCATTGATGATCTTGAATCATTACAAGTACAGATATGTTGGATAAACAAGTAATTTAAAGCCATGTCATGGTTAGATTATGTTAAAAAATATTAGTTGTAACATGCCCCAATTTCTGATAACGTGCCCTAACAGAGACCATGGCTTTTCCTACTCGGTGCTTGACATGTTCAGCTGCAAGAGGTTGCTGGGAAATGTGGAGGTTACTTCATTAAAGAGACAGTATAGATTCTCGCTCACAATAATTGCTTCCTTCTTTTTTCCTCTTCGTACATGTCAGTTCATATAATGGAAATGTGGATAGTTTCTTGAACCTTGTTTAAGTTGTATATTGCAGTCCTGGACAGCGATACCTTGCTTTACCTCAAGGAGCAGATGGAAGCCGTGGAGGATGCTGAACGCCTTCTGCGAAGTGATTTCTTTTGAATATGGGTTGACACGTGCCCTGGTTTTATTTGGCAAGTTGCTGCGGTATATCTTGCCTTGCAAGTTCCATTTGCCTGTTAAAATGCTATTAGTCTAATAATTGGTAAGAAGTGGCTAAAAACATTCGTATCACTTTCGTAATTGTTTGCAACATCGTCATATGCATCCTTTCTGAATACACATTCTTAAAGGGAATGGAATATATGATAGCTTCTCATTTCATCTTATTGTGTTTCGTTTTGCAGTATCTTTGTTCATGGGATCCTCGTAAAAGGCCGACAGCAATCGATGTTCTTCAACATCCTTTCTTCTAGGTGGATTTAACTGCTAAATCATAGGCCTAGTATTCTTTGCACTAACCATTTTATATTTTTCTTTATTGAATTTAACTGTGAAAGAACAATTAATCTTTATAGCTACACGCAAAAACTTACCTTTTTTATTATGATGCTGATTCAATTGTTTCTCGCTGAAAACTCTGTTACAGGTGTACAAACAAAGCTTTATATGAATTATTAGTTATGTTTCCCATGGAAACTTCCATTTATTATTTTTCCCATCTAACAGGCGAGATATATGTTGGTGCTAGACGTAGGTGTCTTCTCGAGTGCTGATACATTCAGAAATCTATGCCTTATTATCAAGTGTTGGTTGGAAGTATGAGATACCCCTGGAATTATCATGGTGCATACAAGCTAGCCTCAGTACCGTTGTGAAAAAAAATAAGAAATTGATCCAACTGGATAAGATAAGCATCAATGATCTTAAAAGAAACTCGTTAAACCTCATTTTCAAAGATGAACAAAACCAGAATTACAAACAACATAAGTTGATGATATTCTAACTGGACATTAATATACCAGAACACACAACTACACCTCAATTCCAAACAATTTGGGGTTGATTATATGAATTACAAGACTCGTTTTTTTTGTATTTCATATGATAATATATCTGCTACTCTAGGAGCATGTGTATCATCAATATTTACTGAAACCTTGCCTTTTTTTTTTTTTTTCTTATGCACTGTACTGAAGGATTTGAAATTGAATAAGTGAAGTTCTACTTGATTTTCGATTGTCAGGAAAACTTCTTACAACGTATGGCTACGGTGCCCCAGAGTTTGAGTCAGGGATTTACACTTCTCAGGCAGAATGTCATATGACTGGTAAAGCATTTGCATCTCACTGAATAAATTTCTCTGTGTTGTTTTCTCCTAGCTTTATCAATACCTATATATAATATTTAGAACTCGAAGTTCAGGATAGCAATTCTTGGTCAGATAGGCAATCCCTCAGCTACGCCTTAATAAGAATGGTTGATCCTTCCCTCAAAGGAAAGTACCCACTTAAGTCATTATTACATTTTGGTGACATAATTTCCCGATACGTTTTGATTTTTGAGTGAACTTAAATTTCAGGTAACACTATGATATGTTCGTAATTTTCTCAAGTAAATAGTGATCTTATAGTGTTTATTCTCTATGATATGAAGGTGAGATGACCAGTTAATGGCAGCAAAAAATTGAGTGAACTTTAATTTCAGGTAACACTATGTTCATATGAGATCACTGAGCTCATCCTTTTTCTCGACATTTGGTATTGACTTGTTTCTTGCCCTCGAATAGCAGATCTTATAATGTTCGTTTTTGCTGTAAATTTCGAAGTTAATGGGGTACGTAATGAAGGTATCTTGTTGGTGTCGGGAACTTGCTAATGTCTTGCCATCCCAAAAAACATTTGGCGGTTACTTTAGAAAGGTAGTTACTTTTGCTCCTCATTATATATACTTTTCTTGCCTTCCTTGCTAGTAACATACTAGAAGTTTTTTAGAAATGACAGAACTATTAATAGATTTATATATATTGAACTAGCCAATTGAAATGGATCAGTCTGGTCTAGCTTGTGGTCGATTAGAGGCAAGGATGAAGATACCCAGTAGCTCAGTGGATGACCAAAAAGAGACAGCAGGGTGCAAGTGTAGACACGTAATTTTTGACCGAATTTAAGTTTAACACCAATTTTTAGAGCATAATTTTTTTTATAAATCTTAATTAAATATATTTTGACTTTTATATTATTTTCATTAAGTTTATTTAAAAGATATAAAAACAAACAACATAAATATAGTTTTTGTTAGATAAGTTTATTTTTGAGTTTTATATATATATATATATATATATATATATATTATTTAAATTTGATAAATAAACTAATATTTCTTAGTTATATTTTTTAATTAGCCATTTAGTTTTTTTTTTTCAAAACAATTAATAATGATATGATTATTATTTTTATATATAAAAGAAAAACCACTCCCATTACCCCCCACTTTGCCCACTCCCCACTCCCCCCACCTGCACACACGTACACACTACTACACCACCTACATGACTATACATACACACACGGACATATTGAAAACAAAAGATCAGAAAAAGATAGAGAGGAGGAAAAAACCAAAATCAGAAAACAAAGAAAAAATCCCAGAATCCAAGCCACACATGCAAAAAAATTCACCCTCACATATACTATATATATTTTGCTCACAAACAAATTGAGGTTAAGGTTCACCTTCGTGTTTTCAAATTCGCAGTTTCTTATTGGGATTGTTTTCTTTTTGTGGAATTTTCGCAAGAGGTACCATTTAATTTTATTGTATAATTTAATATCATGATTATATAAGATGGTTGTTATATAGTGAAGTTGTAAAATTTCACACGTGGTTAAATCATTATGTTTTAATACGAAATATGTTTATTTTCTTTATATCCACTTTATGTTTACGTTAGACTTGGTGCGAAATTGTTATAACAAAACTTATTAATTTCCTGCTTAAACAAATTGTATTTAATTCACATTATGTAATACTATTGTCCAAGTCTAGACTTATTTTCATAGTTTTTTTAATGATAATATGTGTAGTTATGTCTTAATAAATCGAAATGATGAGAATAATTAATGATAAAAATTCATTGTCTAAAGATGTTAATTTTAGTTGGTAGATTTCTCATTTTAATGGCGTAAAAAGGGATTTAAAAGATCTAAAAAAAGTAAAAATGAAATAAATAAAAAGAAAGGCAAAAAGTTGAAAATACATCAAAATAACAATAAATAAAAGGTAGAAATTTGGAAAAGAAAAGAAAAGAAAAGAAAAGAAGTAGTGGAGAAGGAACGTTCGAATTAGAAAAAGAATAATAGAAAAAAACAAAAAATATAATAAAAAAAATGGAAAAATGTACATGAAAAAGTAAAAAAAAATAAAAAATAAAAAAATACTTTAAAAATGAAAAGAAACAAAAAGTATAGTGTTAAAAATATAATTAAATATTTATTATTATCATTTAAAAAACAGAACTATTAAAAAGGGTAAGAAAATAAAAGAAGAAAAATCAATGTAAAAATAAAAAATATAAGGAAAGTTAAACAAAAAAAACCGTGAAAAATTAGTACAAAAAGAAATACGAAAGAGGAACAAAAATACAATAAAAAGAACAAATAAAAAAAATAAAAAAATAAAAAAGAGAAATTAAGAAGCAAGCAAATGTTGAAAGAATAAAATAAATAAATAAACAATAATAATGTATAAAAACTTCACATGCTTATAAAAATACGATAGTATTAAATATGTTAAAGATAAATCAAAGAATGAGGATAAATACATTTGTTTTAATAATATAATATTCAAAAACTAGTTTAAGTCATAGAGGTCAATAAAGCGACCGTGCTAGAACCACGGGACTCGAGGGATGCCTGATACCTTCCCCTCGGTCAACAGATTCCTTACCTAAATTTCTGGTTCGCAGACTAAACAAAGAGTCATTTCCTTTTGATTAGGGATTAAACCAATAAGGTGACTTGGAACACCATAACTCAATTCGAAGTGGTGACTTTGAATATAGAATAATCCCTTTTCAAAATGTCACTTTAATTGGAAAAACTCTTTTCTTTCAAAACTAGATATTCAATTTTGAGAGAAAAATAGGGGTGTGACAGATGGCGACTCCGCTGGGGACTAACTAGAATTCGAGCTTGTAAATATAGACTTGTACATGACTTTATTATTTATTTACGTATCTATCAGTTTTTGGATATTGTATTTGATGACATAATGCGTTATCTGCTTGCTTATTTTCCATTTGATATTATGTGAACTATTCTATAACTGTCTTTCCTCGCGCACCCATTTGAGTCTTCTAAGATACTTTATTCGGAGATGCGATTACGCTCCCGAGCCATGAGATACCAGAGATGCGGCAACGCTCCTGGAAAGGATTCTATAATAACACATGTCTTAGGATAGGAAGGACTAACAGTGAGGCCGGAAAGCCCTGCTACTGGTAAGCTGTCCCTTCTCGATTCGAGTGGTCCGCTCGTTTTACAGTCAGTCTAAACATCTGCTCTATTAGGTTGTTTACCTAGTAAAATAAGTCTCAACTATGACTATCCCTAATAGGATCCGATTTATCTACATCATGCATATTGTTGAATTAATTGGGAGCTCGACACAGGGGTCGAGCCTGTCTAGGACACGTATCCCTACTTAAGACTATCATGTGCATTATTTGTGTTACTTGTTGCATTATTGAAGGCTATACAAATGTTTGACCGGCTTTAGATGGATTAATTAAAATGAAAATTTATAAAAATATAAAATTAAAGTTTTGATGTCTTCCTTTTATTAAACACAGTTTTCTCTATCAAAATTTATATTTCTTTAACAAATAGAAAATCTATTATTATCATCAAGTTTTTTCTATATAAAATAAAATAAAAAGGTTGGTTTAATTAAAAAAAAATAAAAATATAATCGAATATACTATTATTTTTAGGGAAAAAAGGGATCTGGCTTGGTTATCTAATAAAAAGTTTTTTTTCCGGAAAAATTTTGAGGGCTACTTATATATATTATTAATTTTTTTCTCTCATTCTTCCTTTTAATAACCATATGTTTTTTTAAAAAAAAATAAAAAAAAAAATTTACTTTTTTTGTATAATTTTTACGTTATTCTTATTAAATTTTTTTTTATTAAAGCCCTAATGTGTCATTATCATAATATAGGAAAATATGAATCCATATGGAAAGGGAGATAAGAGGCAAAGGGAGGATCAATCACCTCGATTCATGATATGGATAAGGCCCCGACACTTTTGAAGACATGGTATGAAAATATGACAAATCATGGAAAACGAATGATGTTCAAACGCTTGGGATTTCTACGAAGCCTTTTGTATGTTGAGCCACGACGAGATTTGATAGAATCACTAGTCCATATTTTGGATCCGTTAAGGACTTATTTCATTTTTCTGGTTGCGAACTCACCCCCACACTGGAAGAGATAGGGGCATTCATTTGAAAGGGTAAACATCTTCACAAAGGAAAGCCTATTATACCAAAACATATTAATGGGAGGAGGTTTCTAGAGTTACTACATATAAATGAGAATGATATAGGTGGTTGTCTCGATAATGGATGGGTTCCGTTAGAATTTTTGTCCAAAAGATATGGCAAAAAGGATGGATTCGAAGTGTATGGAAAGAAACTCCGTAATAATGGATGTCGTTTGACCTGGGAAGCACACAGTTATGATGCCTTCGTGGTGGCTTTTTTGTGGATCATGGTATTTCCAAAAAAGGGAGGAAAGATTAGCATGAACTTGGTTGCTGCCATTACAACTTATGAGAAAAATCCTAATATCACCCTCATACCAATGATTCTGACAGACATCTATCGTGCTTTAACAATTTGCAAGAATGGAAAAGACTACTTTGAGGGATGCAATATGTTATTACAACTATGGATGATTGAGCACATTCGTCTTCATCCTTATGCAGTGGACTTTAAATTAGAATGGAATGATTATATTGAAGGCCACAAGGAAAGAATAAAAGATCATAGTTTTCCGAAGGGTATTGAGGCTTGGAAGCAATATCTCAATAATCTGACTGCTGACAAGATTGTGTGGAATTATCATTGGTTTCCATCGGACGAGGTGATATACATGTCTACTTTTCGATCATTCATCGTCCTAATGGGTCTTCGAGGTGTCCAACCTTACATGCCACTTAGAGTTATGCGACAACTTGGGCGACGCCAGTTTCTACCACCTAATGAAGATATGCGGGAATTCATGTATGAGTTTCATCCCGAGATTCCTTTAAGGCAATCAGAGATATTTAAGATTTGGGGGGGATGCATACTCTCAAGTCCCCACGATATGGTGAAGGATCGCACCAAAGGTGAGGTGGAGCAAGCATACTCAGAGTGGGTTCATGAGCAGCCCCATCCTAAGGTTATGCCAGAAGGATCGGTAAAAGGGCCCATAGATCGAGAAGCGAAAATTGAGGTTAGGATTAAGCAAGAACTCAAAGTTGAAAGAAGCTATAAATCTACTCTGGATATCCTAAGTAATGACCTGAAGAACGCTAAAGAGGAGTTGGCCCAACGTGATGCGATATTCGAAGTTAGATTTAGAAAACACCGTTCTACCATTCTGACCTTACAAGAAGACTTGGGCATTGCCACAAGCGCTATGGAACAACAGGAAGAGGAGTATAAAAAAATAAAGGCCCAGCTTATCTGCGCACAGTCTAGACTCCAGACTCAAGTTAAAGCCTCTATGGAACGGGAAAGAGAAATAGCAAGGTGTTTCAGTGCTTATCAGGCAGACTGTGAGATTGAGAGAGGTCAAAGGATAGCCGAGCGAGATGCACTTCACCTTCAAATTGTAGAGCTCCAAGAACAAGGGGAAAATTTGACGCATGAAGTCAATACTGCTCATCACTAGTTACAGAATTGTTATGACAGTATGGATGAAGCCAGAGATCGAATACTACAACTCAGGGATGAACTCAATAATGTTTATGCTGGATATCTACACCAGAACGATGAGAGGTTGGGCCGACAGGCCCGTGCTTTTGCTCCATATCTACCTAAAGCATTGGCGAAGATTTACAAGGGTCTTGGAGATGATTGAGATTCGAGGATTCAGTTTCTTTTCGAGTCTATTTTCTTAGTAGTGATTGTTTTATTATTATTTTTTCTCTCTTTCTTTTTCGTTGTTGTTTTTTTATTTTATTTTAGAGTCTATCTAAGTCTTAGGTACTTCTGTTTTTTATGTTTTATTCAAATCATTATTTTAAAAATAATTGAAAATGAATGAAAAAGATTTTTTTTTGGTCACCTTATGTGCATATGTCATGCCATAAAAAAAATATTAGTAATATCTTTCTCGAACTACGCAAGATCTGATTAATGCTCCAATATGATACGTAGGCAACCCATGGGGTTCGATCCAAACTTTGTTTTCTCTCAATAAAATAAAATAATAATAAAAAAAAAAAATAAAAAATAATAATAATAATAATAATAGATAAAATAAATAAATAAATAATAAATAACTAAGGAAAAGAAGAATGCCTAGGTAAGCCGGGATGAAACATAAGGTCTTCCATATTAGAAGTATGTATGTGGATGCAATGTGCATAATTTCTTAAGACTAATCCGTTTGTTACTCCATTCAGAGAGAGAGAGAGAGAGAGAGAGAGAGAGAGAGAAAGAAAGAGAGACATACTAGCTTAAAGGTGGTTGGTTTGTGGTTAAACTGGAATCACATCCTTACAATACAAGATCAAAAGGGAAACAGAAAATGGCCCGCAAAGACGGGAATGAATCGAACAATGATGAGATCCAAAACAAGATGACTTCACAAGAAACAGGGTCAACAGAAGAGATAAGGACATTAAAACAACAAATGACAGAGATGTACGAGGCTTGGATGAGTGGATAACCTCCACCGTCTTCAATCCGAGACTATTTTAATACAAATATGTCGCCCCCTATCCAGGTGTCGACAAGCGATCCAATATATCCCCCTGGATTCGGCCCCTATGCTAACACATCCAATGTCGCTGAAACTTCTATGGTGCGCCCTTTGACTACATCTATGATAAGTAATCCACTCTTTGTGTCAACTACCCCGACTAACAGCTTCCCGCAACCAACGATGGTGCCCAAATCTAACAGCGATCCTCCACCCAAAGTTCGTCATGATCACAGTTACACTCTTGAAGAGGCCATTAAAATTTCAAGCTCTTATCCCCACATTCATCAATATAGTTCCCCTGTCGAAATTGAAAAGATGGTCAAGAATGAGGAACATGAGGAGATGGCTATGAAAATGAAGAGTTTGGAACAGAGTATAAGAGATATGCAAGGACTAGGAGGCCACAAAGGCATATCATTCAGTGACTTGTGTATGTTTCCTCACGTCCATTTGCCTGCTGGTTTTAAAACTCCAAAGTTTGAGAAATACGATGGTCACGGGGACCCCATAGCTCATTTGAAGAGATATTGCAATCAATTGAGGGGTGCAGAGGGCAAAGAAAAGTTACTTCTGGCCTATTTTGGGGAAAGCTTAGTAGGGATTGCATCTGAATGGTTCATAGTTCAGGATATTGCCAACTGGCATACATGGGATGATTTGGCTTGATGTTTTGTACAACAATTCCAATATAATATTGACATTGTGCTAGATCGCTCCCGTTAGCCAACACGAGGAAAAATACCACGAAAAATTTTCGTGAATATGCCATCAGATGGAGGGAGCAAGCTGCTAGGGTTAAACCACCAATGAAGGAGTCAGAGATGATTGATGTTTTTCTTCAGGCGCAAGAACCTGATTACTTTCACTATTTGCTTTCTGCCGTCGGAAAGACATTCGCTGAAGTTATTAAGGTAGGGGAAACGGTGAAAAATGGCATCAAGTCTGGAAAGATTATAAGTCAAGCTGCCTTAAATGCCACAACACAAATGCTTCAAAATGGTTCTGGAAATATTGGAGGGAAGAAGAGAAGGGAGGATGTAGCCACTATTGTATCAGCGCCTATGGCTCATGTCCAAGATAATTCCCCACAACACTATTTTCCTTCCCAAGCTCCACAATATTCTTTCCCATACTCTCCATATCATGTTTTTAACGCACAACCAATTGCACCCCCTTCTTATCCACAATGGCGTGCACCACTTCCCCAAAATCATCCACCCCCCCACAAGTTCATCAAAATACTGCTAGAATTCCTTTTCGTCCTAGACCACAAAACAAGAAGGGAAATGGAGTTAAAAATGAGTTCACTCCTATTGGAGAGTCATATGTTAGCTTGTTCCAAAAATTAAGGACTTTGAATGTTTTGAGTCCTACTGAATGAAAGATGTCGAATCCTCCCCCGAAAAATCTAGATTATTCTCAACATTGCGAATATTGTTCTAATGACCCAGGGCACAACATAGAGAGATGCTGGTATTTGAAAAGGGCCATTCAGGATTTGATCGATTCTAATCGAATTATAGTTAAAAGTCCGAGTGGACCCAACATTAATCAAAATCCATTGCCAAGGCATACTGAAACAAACATGCTAGAAAAGATGAAGGATCGTGGAGAATTTGCATCTTCGTATATGCCAATCCTTAAGAAAGATGAAATTATCAGACTACTCTATTTTGGAAAAGTTAAGAAAGACTCCAGCCCAAATCTCTTTGTTATCCTTCTTGATACATTCAGATGAACATCGTAAAGTTGTAATGAAGATTCTGAACGAAGCACATGTTCCTAATGAAGTAAAAGTGAGTCAGTTAGAGAAGATTGCTGGGAGAATCTTTGAGGTAAACCATATCACCTTTTCAGATGACGAACTACAAGTGGAAGGAACAGGACATAACCGAGGCCTCCATATAACTGTGAAGTGTGAGACTTCATATGTCACTAGAGTTCTAATTGATGGAGGATATGGAGCAAATATTTGTCCTTTATCAACTCTACAAAAATTGAATGTTAGTGCTGAAAGGGTCCAACCCAACAATGTAAGTATTAGAGCTTTTGATGGGTCAAAAAAAAGATGTCATTGGTGAGATAGAGCTCGTACTAACCATAGGGCCTGTGGATTTCGCTGTGAATTTTCAAGTGTTGGATATCAATGCATCCTACAATCTATTGTTGGGGAGACCATGGGTTCATAGGGCTGGGGCAGTCCCCTCCACGTTGCATCAAATGATTAAGTTTGAATACGACCGACAAGAAGTGATTGTTCATGGTGAGGGGGATTTGTCAATCTATAAAGACTCTTCCCTCCCTTTTATCAAGGCGAATAATGAGAATGAGGCACTGGTTTATCAAGCTTTTGAGGTAGTGGTTGTTGAGCATGTCCTCGAGGGGAGTGTCATTTCAAAACCAAAGATGCCCATGGCATCTGTGATGGTGGTAAATGAATTGCTGAAACATGGGTTTGAGCTGGGTAAAGGCTTGGGAATCTTCTTGCAAGGCAAAGCTTATCCAGTGAGTCCACGATAGAGCATTGGTACTTTTGGCTTAGGCTACCAACCTAGAGTCGAGGACAAAATGAAGGCAAAGAAGCAGAAGAGAGATGTATGGTCACTTACCAAGCCTATACAACCAATCTACAAATCTTTCATCAAAGCCCGCGCAACAAAATCTTATCAATCATCTTTTCCAGAGCCAGTGATGAAAGTAAGCGAAGAAATGATCAACTATTTTCAAGATTTATTTGTCGAGGTTGATATGGTGGAGCTCGGAGAAGGCACTAGCAACAGAGATGTGCAATTCATTGGTCCTGATCTCAAGCTAAACAATTGGGAGGCTACTCCTCTCCCCGTTAAAGACGAGTCTTTGTAGTCTGTCTTGTTTTTTCTTTTATCGTCCGATTCATTCAAGGATTGTAATTCAGATTTTATCTTGACGTTTTATTTCAAACTCTCTATTTCCCTTTTCAATAGGATGTAATTGCATCTTTATTTCAGTCTAATATATTTGTTCGTTTTCTTTTATACAATTCTTTCTATGCCGATTCTAGTGATATGACATGCATGCAAAAAATTTTCCCAGATCTTAATATCCAATCTAATCTTCGACCTGATATTGAAATAATAAGTCAAGAAATCGAATATGATTAAGATGGAGTATTTGAAGTAGTAAGGAGGGATTTCAATCATTTTGAAAACAAGTCAAACCCAAACATGAGTGAAACTGAGACAATAAATTTGGGGATCATGAAATTATTAAGGAGACTAAGATAAGTGTACATGTTCGACATCAAAAGGACGATATAATCCAGGCCCTGTTTGATTACAGAGATGTTTTTGCGTCATATTAACCGCTGACATAGTTGTTCACAAGTTGCCAATTGATCCTAATTTTCCTCCGATAAAGCAGAAGTTGAGAAAGCTTAAAACCGACATGAGTGTAATAATTAAAGAGGAGATCACAAAACAACTTGAGGCTAAAGTCATTCGAGTCGCTCAATATCCTTCTTGGTTTGCCAACATCGTACCCGTCCCTAAGAAAGACGGCAAAGTTCGAATGTGTGTTGATTATCGTGATTTGAACAAAGCAAGTCCAAAAGATGATTTTTCTTTTCCTAAAATCCAAATTTGATTGGATAATTGTGCTAAACACGAGGTTGCATCTTTTGTGGATTGCTATGCGGGTTACCATCATATTATTATGGATGACGAAGATGCATAAAAAACATCTTTTATCACTCCATGGAGTACATATTGTTATCGGGTTATGCCTTTTGGGTTAAAAAATGCAGGGACAACTTATATGAGAGCAATGAAAACCATGTTTCACGATATGATGCATAGAGAAATCGAAGTTTATGTGGATGATGTTATCATTAAATCTAAAAAATAGTCAAATCATGTGAAAGACTTAAGGAGATTCTTCAAAAGGCTCCGCAAGTATAATCTCAAGATTAATCCTGCAAAATGTGTATTTGGAGTACCATCGGGGAAGCTTTTGGGGTTTATAGTCAGTCGAAGAGGTATCGAGTTGGATCCTTCAAAAATAAAAGTCATTCAAGAATTGCCACCTCCAAAGAACAAAACTGAGGTTATGAGCCTTCTAGGAAGGCTAAACTACATCAGCAGATTCATTGCTCAACTCACAACAACTTGTGAGCCCATCTTTAAGTTGTTGAAACAGAATGCCACAGTCGAATCCCCCTGTGTTGGTTCCTCCCGAGACGGGAAGACCTTTGGTATTATATATGTCAATACTGGATAATTCTTTTGGTTGTGTATTGGGTCAGCATGATGACACTGGGAAGAAAGAGCATGCCATTTATTACCTTAGCAAGAAGTTTACCGTTTATGAAGCCAAGTACACCCTTCTTGAAAGAACATGTTGTGCCCTAACTTGGGTAGCCAAAAGTTAAAGCATTATCTTTAATCTTACACTACTTATCTCATTTTTCGTATGGATCCGTTGAAACATATTTTTCAAAAACCCATGCCCACAGGCAGGCTTGCGAAATGGCCAATACTGCTCATAGAGTTTGACATTATCTATGTAACGCGGACCGCAATGAAAGCTCAAGCATTGGCAGATCATAGATTATTTGGAAGAGAACCCTATTGATGAAGAATATGAACCACTTAAAACCTATTTTCAAGATGAAGAGATATCTTGTATCGGTGAAGTTATTCACGATAACAATCAAGGTTGGAAGTTATTCTTTGATGGTGCCTCTAAAAGGAGTTAAAATAGAAGCTGTTCTTATGTCTGAATCAGGGGAATATTACCCTATAACAGCCCAACTTAGATTCTATTGTACTAGTAATATGTCTGAGTATGAAGTGTGCATTTTGGGTTTGAGGTTAGCTGCTGACATGGACATCCAAGAACTGTTAGTGTTAGGAGACTCAGACTTGCTAGTTCATCAAATTCAAGGAGAATGGGAAACTCGAGACCCAAAGCCCATACCATATCAACATTGTTTACAAGGTCTTTGTCAACGATTCGTGTCGATAAAGTTTAGACACATTCCCAGAGTTCACAATGAGATTGCAGATGCATTGGCCACTTTATCTTCGATGCTCCAACAGTCTGATGACGCTCATATCGATCCTTTATACATACAAATTCGTGATCAACATACTTATTGCAACATGATTGAGGACGGATTTGATGGTAAACCTTGGTTTCATGATATCAAAACGTATCTTTAGTCTGGAGAATGTCCGTCGGATGTAACTAGTAATCAAAAAAGGACTATTTGACGACTAGCAAGGTTTTTTTTCTTAAGCGGAGACATACTGTACAAGAAGACACACGATTTAGGTCTTCTAAGGTGTGTGAATGCTCAAGAGGCTTCAACAATCATGATTGAAGTACACTCAGGAGTTTGTGGACCTCATATGAATGGATATGTCCTAGCAAAGAAGATACTTCGAGCAAGCTATTATTGGCCCACCATGGAGCGGGATTCCATACGATTTGTTCATAAATATCATGAATGTCAAATACATGGTGATTTGATACATCCTCCTCCTTGTGAGTTGCATGCAATGTATGCTCCATGGCCTTTTGTGGCATGGGAAATGGATGTGATTGGACCGATAGAATCAAAAGCATCGAATGGTCATAGGTTCATCTTGGTGGCCATTGATTATTTAACAAAGTGGGTGGAAGCAGTAACTTTCAAGTCAGTGACCAAGAAGGTCGTGGTGGATTTCATCCATTTCAACATCATCTGTCGGTTTGGTATTCCAAAGGTGATTATTACTGATAACGCTGCAAATCTCAACAGCCACTTAATGCAAGAGGTATGCCATCAATTTAAGATCGAGCATCGAAATTCGACTCCGTATCGCCCAAAGGTAAACGGGGCTGTAGAAGCTGCTAACAAAAATATAAAAAAAGATACTTCGTAAGATGGTGCAAAGTTCTCGACAATGGCATGAAAAGTTGCCTTTTGCTTTGTTGGGTTATCGCACTACAATCCGTACGTCAGTGGGCGCTACCACATATTCACTGGTATATGGGACTGAGGCAGTTATACCTGCAGAGGTTGAGATCCCATCTTTACGAATTGTTGTGGAGGCTGAAATTGATGCTGATGAGTGGATCAAAACACGGTTAGAGCAATTAAGTTTGATTGATGAGAAGCGTCTGACATCGGTATGTCATAAACAATTGTACCAGAAAAGAATGGCACGAGCATACAACAAAAAGGTGCGTCCCAGACATTTCGAGGAGGGTCAATTAGTGTTGAGACGCATTCTGCCACATCATGCCGAAACCAAAGGCAAATTTTCTCCAAATTGGAACGGACCATTCATTTTAAAAAGGGTATTACCCAATGGAGCTCTTTACTTAGAAGATATAGAAGGCAAAATGACAGAAATGGTCGTCAATGCTGATGTTGTGAAAAGATATTATATATGATTTGATTTTTGGCATTAGATACCCTTATGTTTGGGCTCTAGATTTCAAAGGTTGATTCAATGGAAACTCTTGTTTATGTTGCTTCCTTGGCTTTTTCAAAAAAAAAAAATTGACAAATTACTAGAACTACGTTCGACCTGATTCTTGTTTCGGCAAGATACGTAGGCAGACCTAGTGTTGGGTTCGGTTCAACCAAATACAAATCCAAAAATTCATATTATAGTAAACTGGGGCAAAAGTCGTTTGTTTATTCATTTGGTCTTTCATCCCAAAGCTCAAAATCAACCCCATCATCTAAAGTCAACCAAAGAAATGTCTTTGCATCAACCCTTGATATGTCGAGAGTAAGTTGGTTAAGGGTAGGTAAATATCTTGAATGGGCATGATAAGATGGATGCGAATTGAGAGAAATAAAAATGAGAGAGTCTTATTGGTGAAAACCCTAAGTGGGCACCGTAAGGCGAAAATGAGTTGAGTATGAGATAATCTTATTGGTGAGAATCCTGAATGGTCACCATAAGACAAATGTGAGTAGAGAGAAATAAAAATGAGAGAGTCTTATTGGTGAAAACCCTAAGTGGGCACCGTAAGGCAAAAATGAGTTGAATATGAGAGAGTCTTATAGGTGAAAACCCTGACAGGCACCATAAGGCAGATGCGAGCTGGAGGAATTAACATGATAGAGTTTTAGTGGCAAAAACATTCGTGAATATCATAAAGTGAATAAGGGTATTAAATTATTTATGGCTTAATTGGATGTTGGGATTCCACATCAAGATTGAATGATCAATAATGGTTGATGAATAGATTGGATAGAAAAGTCTGGAAATCAATTTAAATTGCATGGCATGATCAGTAGACTCGGTTCCCACACTCAAATAAGTTTTTCTTTCTTCTTGTTACTGAAAAAAGAGTCTTCATCAAGTCTTTTCTTTTATTCTCGTGTAGTTCGTAGTTTTCTTATACTTTTCTTCACTTTGTTTCATATGTATTTGAGTCGGGTCTGTGTCAAGAAACTAGGAAAGGATTTCAAGACTCGCTACCAACTCTCTAAATTGTACTAGGCGAAGCATCAGGCTAATGAGTTATAATTTGTCTTCAAGTGTTGGATTCGAAAAGTCTCTGATTCTATGAAGGCTAAAAAATGAGTGTTGTGGAATAAAGGCATTGGATTTAGGTCCCAAAAATAAGCAAATTTGGATGAATGTACAATCAATCAATAATGAGTTTTGACCCTTGGAAACAACTAAAGCGTCACAAGTGTTTGAGCCACCCTTGTCGAAAGATGGAACCAGAAACCAACCACCGCCTTTTCAAACTCACGAATTTTCTTTGTTGAAGCAGGGACACAAGTTGTTTCAAGATTGAAGATTCGAGGAACCTAGATGTTCAACCTAGTCTACAACGAGCGAAATGGAAACCCTACAATAAAGATTTGTGGAATATTATATGAAAATTGGCCAATATATATCAAAATAGCAATTACCTGAAAGGTTGAATATATTTTTTTTCTTGAAGGAACTGCAAATAATGTAGCTAACATTTACAATGTTTCGTTGGTATTATTAGTCTATTGAAGGTTTTGTTAGCAGGAAACCTCCTGGATAATGGTGGTAGCAGGACCCTCCTGGATAATGGGACTACATGACCCTTCTGGATAATGGGACTAGCAGAACCTCCTGGATAATGGGACTAGCAGGACCCTCCTGGACAATGGGACTAGCAGGACCCTCCTGGATAATGGGATTAACAGGACCCTCCTGGATAATGGGACTAGCAGGACCCTCCTGGATAATGGGACTAGCAGGACCCTCCTAGATAAGGACCCTGATAATGGGACTAGCAGGACCCTCCTGGATAATGGGACTAGCAGGACCCTCCTGGATAATGGGACTAGCAGGACCCTCCTGGATAATGGGACTAACAGGACCCTCCTGGATAATGGGATTAGCAGGACCCTTCTGGATAATGGGACTAGCAGGACCCTCCTGGATAATGGGACTAGCAAGACCCTCCTGGATAATGGGATTAGATTACTTTCTCATAGGATAAACACTTCCTAGTCTAGATTTTTAATTTTATTTTTTCCTAAAATAAACACTTCCTAGTCGGAGTTTATGTTTTATATTTATATTTTCTAATAACTCACAAAACTTTTCCCAGTGAAAACTGGGGCAAATTTTTTTTTTTTTTTGTTTGTGGTGGTTTTCAGGTTTCCTTAAGCAAAACATGGATTTGAAATTCAAGAACAAAGTTTCAATTTTTTTAGAATGATCAATTCCATGATGATTAGAATTAGCTTCTTCAATGCATGTAGCAGCCTGACTTCCTCACATCTTTTACTAGTCAACTTTTGATCAAGAAAACATGCAGCCATTCAAGAGCATTTTTCAAATTGTCATTTGAAAGAATGTCAAAACCTCCGTCTAAGTGGCAAGTTCAGCCTCCATTCCAATTCTAGGTTAAGATATTCACCCAAAAATCAAGGATAAGAGCCGCGATCTAGAGCCTCGATGGAACCTCACTTAACTTCCAACACATCACTTCATCTCCTCGAACTACATGTGGTCTGATTCCCTTATCACCCGGGATATGTAGGATGTCCAAAACAAGAACTCTGTCGCACAAATTTTGGTCTTTCAAATAAGAGTTCGGTCAAAACTTGTCACTTTGTCTACTTCTTTGTCTGAAAACTCTTCATGTTTTCAGTCAAAGAGGGGCAAACTGTAGACACGTAATTTTTGACCGAATTTAAGTTTAACACCAATTTTTAGAGCATAGATATTTTTATAAATCTTAATTAAATATATTTTCAATTTTATATTATTTTCATTAAATTTATTTAAAAGATATAAAAACAAACAACATAAATATAGTTTTTATTAGATAAGTTTATTTTTGAGTTATATATATATATATATATATATATATATATATATATATATATATATATATATATATATATATATATATATATATAATTTAAATTTGATAATAAACTAATATTTCTTAGTTATATTTTTTAATTTGCCATTTAGTTTTTTTTTAATTCAAAACAATTAATAATTATATGGTTATTATTTTTATATATAAAAGAAAAACCGCTCGCATTACCCCCCACTTTGCCCACTCCCCACTCCCCCCACTTGCACACACGTACACACTACTACACCACCTACATCACTATACATACACACACGGACAGATTGAGAAAAAAAAAGATCAGAAAAAGATAGAGAGGAGGAAAAAATCAAAATCAGAAAACAAAGAAAAAATCCCAGAATCCAAAACACATGCAAAAAAATTCACCCTCATATATACTATATATATTTTGTTCATAAACAAATTGAGGTTAAGGTTCACCTTCGTGGTTTCAAATTCGCAGTTCCTTATTCGGATTGTTTTTTTTTTTGTGGAATTTTCGCAAGAGGTACCATTTAATTTTATTGTATAATTTAATATCATGATTATATAAGCATTGGTTTTTATATAGTGAAGTTGTAAAATTTCACATGTGGTTAAATAATTATGTTTAAATACGAAATATGTTTATTTTCTTTATATCCACTTTATGTTTTGATCTTTTATACCGTTAGACTTAGTGCGAAATTGTTATAACAAAACTTATTAAATTCCTACTTAAACGAATTGTATTTAATTCACATTATGTAACACTATTGTCCAAGTCTAGTCTTATTTTCATAGTTTTTTAATGATAATATGTGTAGTTATGTCTTAATAAATTGAAATAATGAGAATAATTAATGATAAAAATTCATTGTCTAAAGATGTTAATTTTAGTTAGTAGATTTCTCATTTTAATGGCGTAAAAAAGGAATTTAAAAGATCTAAAAAAAACAAAAATGAAATACATAAAAAGAAAGGCAAAAAGTTGAAAATACATCAAAATAACAGTAAATAAAAGGTAGAAGTTTGGAAAATAAAATAAAATAAAAGAAGTAGTGGAGAAGGAATGTTGAATTAGAAAAAGAAAAATAGAAAAAAAACAAAAAATATAATAAAAAGAATGGAAAAATGTACAGGAAAAAGTAAAAAAAAAATATAATAAAAAAAATACTTTAAAAATGAAAAGAAACAAAAAGTATAGTGTTAAAAATATAATAAAATATTTTATTATAATCATTAAAAAAACAGAACTATTAAAAAGGGTAAGAAAAGAAAAAGAAGAAAAATCAATGTAAAAATAAAAAATATAAGGAAAGTTAAACAAAAAAAAAAGTGGAAAATTAGCACAAAAAGAAATAAGAAAGAGGAAAAAAAATACAATAAAACGAACAAATATAAAAATATAAAAAATAAAAAAGAGAAATTAAGAAGCTAACAAATGTTGAAAGAATAAAATAAATAAATAAATAAAATAAATAAATAATAATAATGTATAAAAACTTCACATGCTTATAAAAATAGGATAGTATTGAATATGTTAAAGATAAATCAAAGAATGAGGATAAATACATTTGTTTTAATAGTATAATATTCAAAAACTAGTTTAAGTCATAGAGGTCAATAAAGCGACCGTGCTAGAACCACGGGACTCGAGGGATGCCTGATACCTTCCCCTCCGTCAACAGAATTCCTTACCCGAATTTCTGGTTCGCAGACTAAACAAAGACTTATTTCCTTTTGATTAGGGATTAAACCAATAAGGTGACTTGGAATACCATAACTCAATTCGAAGTGGCGCCTTTGAATATAGAATAATCCCTTTTCAAAATGTCACTTTAATTGGAAAAACTCTTTTCTTTCAAAACAAGATATTCAATTTTGAGAGAAAAATAGGGGTGTGACAGCAAGAATGTGATATTCCTCTTTAAGTGTCCAATTGCTTAAAATGGGAAGATCTATCATATGTTAAACAAGAATAATAATTACTTGGATCTAACATTTTTGTATTATCATATGCAACTTTTCCTTGTAAGGGTCTGCAAAGCTAAAAAGTTACTCATATCTTCACTTGCTCCATATACAAGAGTAAAACTCTCATTTGATAAATTAGTCAGGTCAAAGTGAGAATTTGTGTGGGATAAAGGAAGTTGTTGTCCAGAACTCTTGTATTCCATATGTTTTGAGATTTTGTTGTATCACAATGTCCAACTCTTTAGTTATATTGACTAGACGTCAGTTATGAAAGTGTTTTCTCCTTAAAAAGACCCAATTATTTCCTTTTAAAGTTTGGTTATACAGTCTCATCTGATATGACATTAGTATGTGGCATGCATCTTATCTATCTTCCACACAGTGCGATCAGAGTAGTAGTCGGTCTATTTTTGAAGAATACTATGCTTAAGTCAATTTGATCTCATTGAAGTGGATGATGAAGAGTTTTTGAATTATTGTAGAAGTTTGAATTCATTAGATTTGATTTTGTTAAATATATTCATTGCTAGAATATATTGAACTATCGTAAGAGTACTTTTGTACTATTGTGTACATATATGTAGAATATTGCTTTATAAATATGTGTATGTACACAAGGCATACTATCTTTAGAACTCTATTGCAAATTTATATATTTGAATTACTTATTAGCCAATTTAATGCTGAATATTATTTATTGCAAAAAAATATTAGAGTATTTTAATTAGAAAGTATGCATATAAATAGTTTATAGCAAAAATAGTATTACCACCCTTAAAAGTGTAGTCATAGGGCTTTAATTGTGGTATGAACATGGGAAAGGACTACACTTCAAAGTGTTGTCATACTTTAGATAAAAAAGGCAACACTTTAAAATTGTTGTCATACATTAGATAGAAAATGCAACACTTTAAAATCTTTGTCATACATTAGATAGAAAAGGCAACACTTTAAAATTGTGGGCAATAAGGAAGCAAAGGCCACGCTTCAAAGTGTAGTTGTATGAGATAAAAATGTTGCTATATGAGGTACATAAAAGCGTTGCCATTTTCCCTTTTAGGCTACGCTTTTAAGTGTAGCTGATAAGGCAACACTTGAAAGCTCTAAGGTTACGCTTCTTTTGGGCACCCCAGGAAAAATGTTGCTTAAAGTCCAAAAGTGTTGCCTTTTATCAAAGGCCACACTTTTTGCTAGTTTAGGCTACACTTTATTGGGGTGGCCGTAGGCCTAAAGTGGTGTAGTGATGGTTCATTGAAAACTCAATTGTCGAATATAAAATACTTAAGGTCAATTTATATAATTATATTAACTCCAAAATTTAAAGGATGTGTTTTCAACAAACTTTTGTTTTCAATACTATGTTTGCAACAAATAAAAACATTGAACGTAACTAAGAATAACAACTTCAATTTCAGTGTTTAAAACAATAATTCATAAATTTTTGGGGCTTCAGCCTTCTAGGGATTCATGTATGTCTTCTCTTTCATCAATTTCTTAAGGTTATCAAATTAATTATTTATAGTATTGATATTATGATCACGAACTCTCGACCTCTAGTCACCTACCTCACTTGACTGTCTAACTCCTTGTTGAGAAACGATAGGCAGACACAATCAAGGTGTATTTATTTTATGTCCTATCTTTTAACGATGAACGATGTTCATCCAATTTATAGTTCAAATATAAATCCAAACAAATGGTATGAAAGA